>JAECUM010046537.1:0-22373 GCA_016617855.1 Megalonaias nervosa | reverse complement strand
GGTGATTTTTTTGTCCCTATAAATCGTGTCCCCATACTATCCCGGGGGGGGGGGGGGTCTGTAATGCTAATTCCCATTGTCCCTATACTATCGTTACACAACTTATTTATTTTTTATATCTCTTGTTGTAAATTCCCCTAGCGATTCTAGCATGTAGCAGTCAACAATTTTTCTTAGATGTTGTGTTTAATGTTTGTTTTGTATATATAAGCAGCTCATTCCCCCGACAAAGCGCTTGTTGAGCTCGAAACATTGGAAAACGTTTGAATTTGCATACAGTTGTGTATTTTTATGTTGCATTTGTTAGTTTTTTCTCCATGATTATAAGTTATGTATACTTGTATTTTGGACTTGAACCTGTCCAAAATCAAAACTATGTACCTGACTGGGAACAAAGATGATGTTTTCATTTTGTCAACAAATAATACACAGATAATATTTCTTTAGGAGTGTGGAATAAATATTAGGATCATTATCAATAAAGTTAAACATGTTTATTTTGGTATAGGTCTAGGATATTGGAATTTCCCCATAAAGAACCTGGTGCACTTGATGTTTCCGCATGTTCTTTATTATAATTTTAGTAACATATTTTATCTGTTTACAACTTTGAATTTTCTATAAATGAACTTTGTACCTACATCCTGGTTCTACGTTTGTCTTACATTTTTTTAAATATATAATCTTGTTTACCTGAAAAATTATCCGTTCTTGCCATAACATCAGAAGCTGAATCATTTGTATTCTTGCGTTCAGCTTTTGATTTGGGTGGAAGTATTTATTGACAATATTATTCTCCGGAAAGTGCTCAATAGTATTCTGGGACAGAAACATTAATTTGGTATTATAGTGAATTCAGACAACAACATTCTGGATTATATTATTGTGATTAATAGGAAGACTATTAGCACATCATCACAGTTCATTTCCACTGCTACATTAGTACATTCAGGCACATCAACACCTTCGGCGCTGGCTCTTATTTCGAACACTACTGGAGCTTAATTATAACTTTATTCATTAGGACTGGTGATAGAACTTTTTGGACTATTTGGGATTTAACTCAAAATAATGTAAGTTCTTTTTAAATTATCACTTTGCTAGAATGCTTAAATATTTGTTGAATTTTACAAAACATGTTGGTTTTCGTTCTTTCCTGTCACTTAATTTATGACCATAGAGTCGTAACTAACTAACTAACTAACTAACTATGTTAATGTTTGTATGTATGTATGTATGTATGTGTATGTGTGTGTGTGTGTGTGTGTGTGTGTGTGTGTGTGTGTGTGTGTGTGTGTTTGCGTGTGTGTGTGTGTGTGCGAGTGGGTACGTGAAGTTTTGTGTAAAGTTCATTGTATTGCCAATTGATTCACTGTATGCAGTCTATATTATTTTTATATAGCTGAACTTTATTTTGGCATGCTCCAGCTTGTTACGTTGGAATATTTGTAAAGGCTTTAGAATATTGCCCATTGTATCACTTACCCTTATCGGTTGTCAATTTTATAGATATGAACTTAAATGATTTAATTTCAGACTATTAATTCTAAGTGGAAAACTAGATAAAAACACTAAAATGCTATTTTGTTATGAATTAATTGTTTAGGGTACATAGTAAACAAGTCGTCAGGACGGTAACTTGATATGGGTGCTTGTATGGCGTCGAGTTTAATAGCGGATGAAAATTTGATCACACTCTAACGTTCGGGTCTCGCGAGATTCGATGTCTGTCCGTTATCAAACTCTAAACTATACAAACATCGAGATCAAGTTGCTGTACTGATAATCGGTATTTCTTCAGCCCTTACGGATAAGAATGGATTCATTGTCATGTGCGTTACCATGCCAGCATGAAAGTAAAATGGAACTTGCGTCCGCCAAATTAAAAATTGTCTGCAGAAAGGCTAAACATCAATAGATTGATTGGTAACAGTATTGTGTACATAAAACGAGTCAGAGTAAAGGCAAATATAACTCATATAAAACAGGTTAGACTGGCATCACAGCAATGACACGCTTTAAAATACATGGGGAAAATAGTAATATGAAAGTACCGCAAGTGCATGGTCTGGATGACCTAATTTCAGATTTAAAAATCATCCAACACTTTTGCATTGTTTTATTTTCGGTTTGTTAGCCGTCCGATATTACCCTACTATGATTACTTTATTAAATTATTTGTAAGACACGTTCACATTTTGAGAAATACCGAATAATAGGAAATGATACCGAATATTACCGAATAATAACGAAAATACCTCTTTCAGCATTCCTGAGCGTAAAAAGAAACTGCTGCAGAATAATGATGTCAGTCTGAATGAATATACCTGAATATTTTGTCTGCAATTTTTGCTGTTGGAAGTTAATAAAGCATATGAATGTTTCCCAGTGTATTAATTGTATGCATTATATAGGTATTTCCATTCTAAACCGTCAGATATATATGTAAATGACAGTAACAAATTCTACAAAAGATGCTTACTTTCAAAGTTATTTTATTCATTGTATGTGTTTTCTAACTTTTAGTTCCTTCGCTTTGGTGCAATGAATAGGCAATGACTATACAGAAAAAGTGAATTTAAGTCAAGTGAGGTCTAAGGTGTCAAATGTTTATGGTTCATTTAAAAGTCTTTCCCTTGACCTCCACGTATTGCTCAAATTCTAAATATTAGATATTTTTATTTAGAAAAAAATCTGATGGCCACATTTTAGCACAGGAATAGTGACAATAAACAGAGCAAGAGACTTTAATGGCGGCTTATCAAACAGCAGCAGATTCATTAATGTTAAAGATGTCCCATGGAGCACAACGATTATTGGTTTCCAGAAATATTCACAAAATCTTTATTTGGCCAATAAACATACTAGAGGTGGGTGGATGCAAACTAAAGTCGGAAATTTTCTCAATGCATTCAAATGAACGAGAAGAAAGGAATGCACACTCATGATACGATTTCGCATTAAAGATGTCTATTGGTGAATTAACAAAATTTCCTTACTGTGTGCATGTTTACCGATGCCTTAAGAATGATGTATTCTCCGTAGTCAAAATAATTAAAATATAATTCTGCATGAAAAGGACTCATCGTCCATTGTCAGCATTTTTGTGTACGATGGATATCGTACGTAAAGTCTGGAATCAATGTTACAGAGTAGAGTACATTTATAGTTGTCAAAGCGACACTACAAGCCTATAAATAATGAATGCATATATATATATATATATATATATATATATATACTATATATATATATATATATATATATATATATATATATATATATATATATATATATATATCTATATATATATATATATATATATATATATATATATATATATAGTGATGTGTGCATGGTCGAGTAGGTATTGGAGCTGGTGCTTATAGGCAAAGCGATGGGTGCTGTTTACCCGCAGAATTTCCGTAGAGTACGAATTAAAATTCTCTAACCTGTATGATATGCTATTTATCTCTCTATTTAGCGAAGGCACTAAAAGCATTTTCGTGAATGAGATATTTACTTATCATGTTAGTGAACGATGAATGAAGCGACACCATATTCGTACGCATAAAGTCCAAAATGAATTTAACAGACTTGTTAAAGAACTGATTTAGCTGATATAAGGAAATGATACAAAAATATGAATAATGTTTCATCCATCACCAGAGTATCAATGCATTGAATTTGTACAAAAATATGAATAATGTATCATCCACAAGTAGGATATATTTATTATTCATTTTAACGCATATAGTTATACCGAATTATTGCTGTCACTCCAAGTGATATTGAAAATTGATTAAAAAATCAAACATATATGTCTCTGCGTCCAGATGAGTATAATAACATATTTCCGGTTCAACAGCTCTCGTCGAAAGGAGCCACAACGAATGACCTGCCCTTCCCGGTTTGCCGGAAGATCCCTCTAAAGCATCACCATTCCCTGCAGACTGGTTCCGAAGCTTTGGTCTCTCACTGCGAGAAAAGCAATATCAACCTCCAAGCCATGTCACCATCGACAGCAGCGTACAGGTTACAAAAAACCCCACAGAGTTCTTTGGCTCCCCATCCAATTAAGAAAAAATATAATGACTAGAACCGTGTACTGCACGAGGTAGTTTTAAATACCAATGCATTTATATACGTTACGTGTGTATGTACATGATATGTTGTTTAATTACGTATTAAATCTTTTCATTAAAACTACTTACGGGATTATTATTATAATAACCAGGGTCGTATTCTAATCTGTATCCGACAAGAATAATAAGAACTCGAATATTACTCATCATGTAATACATGCAACGTATAAATGAATTCACTTTGTCTCTTCAGTTATAAAATGGCTCGCTTGAAACAGACTATAGTTTACCTGATGGCGTGACGTTATATGCCGTAGGCCTGACCATCCGTAAAATATATACTGGAACGTATCTCTACAGATAAAGATTGATCCCGCAAAGGTTATTTTTGTGTGTCCTGTTAAATACACAGTCAATGCCAGGTTTGGTTGGGCAGAGCTTGCTGTATGATTTTTTTTTTTTTTTTTTACTTAAGAGGCTTTTTAGTTTTTAGGAAAAAGCCGTCCCTGAAGGTTATTGGTATGTCATTTTCAACACACAAGCAATACCTGGTTTAGTTGGGCAGAGACGTTGTAATATATGTTGCCATTGAGACCTTTTGTTTGTTCAAGAAGCCGTCCGTAACGTGGAAAGCCGCCTAATAAAACTCGTTGTATTTTGATAATACAGTCAGATTTTAGTCTTTAACTACCTTGGTTATGCTGAAATCCACGTTCAAAGAGATTAAGGTAATAGGGTTCTCACTGCAAGAACTTTGTTCTTGCAGCAGTGGGTAAAACGAACTATTTTGAAATAGCTAAAGATGAATACAAACCACCCTCTGGTAATGCTGTACGTAATAACGAAACCGAACAACAGTTTCGTTCATATATAATGCAAACACTGGAAGTGGGCGGTATTACCAGCATACCGACTTACCTCGGTATTCTTTACAGTTGTATGTACCACGTTACTTTTACACTGTAACGGTAGTTTGGTAGTTTTCGTCAGTAAGAAATTCCCGAGTAAATTTGTTACAAATTTAATAATAATTCCCAAAAATATTAATGTTTTTACAAAATAATGGTATTTATCACAAATTAATGATTCACATGCATGACACGTGTCGCGTGTTCCATCATAGCGGGCAAATGGGATGTTGTGAAAGATATTCATATCAAATCCAATACTGGAAAAAAATTCTGATTAAAGAAAGGAAAATAAAATGTCATTTTATAAAGTTATTTGTTAGTGTATATTAATGTGTTAAGTATATGCATTCCTTTTGTAAGACCGAGAATCATCAATGAATTTCAAGAGACAGTTTGTTTTCTGTTTGACTTTTCCGCAACTTCTCCAGTCCACTAAATACATTCTCATTTGTTGATTCAGTGTGTTACTGACATTCTCTGATAAATGTCTTCACCTGGTGCTCGCATCAACTCAAAGTTTTCCTTTCTATTACATTAATCGCGTAGCTAGTAAATTATATCCAGTGTCAGCACTCCTATTCTGGTCAACAAGCCCACTAATGTCAAATGTTTTACTGGTTGTCAGCTATAGTGTAAAAATAATCATCCCACGTCACATAAGTTTTTAGAAGACAGCTTATACAGCAATTGAAATATGCATGACAGAGTCGTTTACTAAAAGGTACTGACCATGTAAGATATTTTGTTTTCTTTTATCGCAAAATATTTAATTTCTTTTACAAATAATGCAATGGATATAACATGGTGTTATCTTGCTATAAATCAAAGCAAAATATTTTCACCTAAGCGAGAACTGGAAATTAAAGGAAAAATTTCAGGCCCCTGTTCATGAAAATTATATTGTTGGTTCCTAATATTACTGCGGTATATTGTGGTACCGATCGCGCAATGTTAGGAATACCGCGGTATATCGTGGTACCGATCGCGCAATGTTAGGAATACCGCGGTATACCTCAGTACAAAGTTTTTCGTGGTACCCAGCTCTAGCATTACATTAAGTACACACAATTCCGTGATATGTATGTATGTATGTATGTATGTATGTATGTATGTATGTATGTATGATTTATCACTGATATACCATATAAATATTTAATTAAACAGAAACGAGGTGTCCCAGTAATGAAAAGTCTTAACAACAATATTGTAACAAGAAGGAATTCTTCCAACTTTGCGTCAATATTCGAAACAGCTGCTGACAGCAAGAAAAGTTTACATTTTAATTTTGTCTTGTGTGCTGTCATGTCGCCTTCACTTTGCATCTACATCTATTGATATTGTCCTTCCACGACATGTCTGTTATGACCTATAATGGGCATGTACAAAAACGTATCAGTGCAAAACGCTTTATAACAAAGAATCAATGTGAAAAGGACCACGCTACAACACTTTTACGTAGCAAAAGCAAGTAGACGTTATTCTATTCCTACAAATTCGAAAGTAAGCCAGGGCTTACACTATCCACTAGTAATTCTGTTTTAGTTGCTTTTGACGAATTCATAATTTAACGAATGCAGTTTTTCAAGTAAATGTACATAGTACATCGCACTATCCTTAAAGTAGTTTAACAGCTGACACTCGTCAACTTGGTTCATGTGAGTTTAATTTTTTTTTTACACTAATATGTTCAATTATACACTAATATGTTCATTTCAGCTTTTTATACACTAATACGTTCATTTCAACTTAATTTATACACTAATACGTTAATTTCAGCTTAATATATATACTATGTTCATTTCAGCTTAATTTATACACTAATATGTTCATTTCAGTTTACTTTTTACACTAATACTTTCATTTCTGTATAATTTATACACTAAAATACAATTTGAACTTCGCACAAAGTTCAGAATATCTGTGTATCTTCTATGAAGACAAAAGTGTCTGTCTCTCTGCTTGCACACATATCTGCATACAAGATATTAATTAAAAATATTAGACACCTTTTGGACGAGTATGTCTTGCTTTCCAAGGAGTAGATCGCAGTGTTCTTTTTAATATGATACATGTTGTAATAGTTGCATGTGCTTTCAAAGGTAACGGAGTTATGTTACCGAGCTTCTTGGCATGATTTTTTGTCTGATAATGTGTCATTTCTCGGTTCTTTCTGATAATGTATCATTTTCTCTGTTCTTAGATGAAAGCGTTTTCAGATATTTGAACGATACTACCTGGACCAAACATGGCTTGAATGCAATCCATTTACGAACGTAGTTAGGTTTTTGTCCCTGCTTCCTTTCAAATAAATACCCGATCTAATATAATCCATTCGTGAATCAAAAATTGCACAAACCTCTAAAATACCCACTAGCTGTATCGAAAATTGAACACAGAACTTAAGATGACTGTGACTGAGGAAATTTGACATCGGCATGTCTAATGTACTTTCGATGTAGAGCATAATCCGCACATGCTTACGTCTAGTGGTTAGGTTCTTGGCAGGTTCTGCGTCCGACGAATTAAAACATTAGATAAATTGCTGAATGTAACGTTTATTACTGAAGATTACTGTGTTTATATTACACTCACTCGATAGTTTAAGCTAGGATTTAAAGTCTACGAGAAATTAGCTAAAATTGGGGGAAAATACCCACCAAGGGAAATAAAACATGTATAGAGTTTGTTGAGTGGACAAATCAGTATTTTACAGCGGAACATTATATATATATATATATATATATATATATATATATATATATATATATATATATATATATATATATAGAGAGAGAGAGAGAGAGAGAGAGAGAGAGAGAGAGAGAGAGAGAGAGAGAGATCAACGATAAAACATTATAAAAGACAAAGTAAAAGCAATGAAGAGAGTAGAGAGCACGTTTAAGGGCAAAAAAAATCCAGGAATCATTAAAGAGGATTTAAACAATACTTGAAGACGGGGAGAACGAAGAGAAAAATCAGATAATACCGTCTTGTACAAATAATTAGAATATTCCAAACCCAAAAGACTACCCAGTAATTCAAGAACAATTGATGTTTCAGTTATTACGCTGATAGGCTGGTCATATCATTGGTTCCAAAAACTTGACCGTAAGTTTTCTAAGTTGCGAGAGCTCTAATTACAAGTGGACTCTTCTGATATTTAAAAGGTCAATTAGATGCAATCAACTACTACAACGGCTCTATCGTAAGCCGCAATCAGCTCTTTACAATCAAAACACAGTATTTAGGAGAAGTGGTACAAAACAGTGAATGGACTTTAACTCCTGAATGACAATAATTTATCTTGCTTTCATAGGAGCCCAATCGTCGATACTCATTACCCCCAGTTTGAATTCCAGACAAGTGGGACGAACGCGACGATTAAAAATCAGCTTGTAATTGAAGTATTCGTATGCGTAGGCAGATGTCGACAGGATATCATTAAACATTCTGTGTTTAGTGAGTAGTTTTCTTATTTATGAGACGACAGATTGAATGATACATAAGATCTATTGTCGAGTCGTAAGAAAGAAGCCGAGATGAATGAATCTCACAGATAGAAACGTTCGCGTGCTGAAGTCATCAATCGTCCGACAAAGCTGTACTACGTATTTTTTTCCAGTCGAATTTAAAAAGTCTGCAAGAGCCTAGCTATTTATGAATGTATCTCATCAACGTGACGCAATTGAAAACACAAGATTTCATTGGAAGAGATGTCAAATTACAGTCTCGAATCATGCATGGCTGTTAACTGTAGCCGCGATACAACTTCAAAAGTATAGCCGGGTTCCTAACCCCAAAAGAAAGTAACATCAAGTTCACGTCTCTGCGAGTTTATTACTGGTACTCAGGGTAAACATTCCACCAGCCCATAAATCTTCTCCAAAACGTCAGATTAATCTATAAATTGCACTGAACTAACACATTCATGCTGTATAATCCTTTCATCTGCACGTTTCATTAATTTGATACGTCTGCACCTTTAAATAATTTGAATCGTCTGCACCTTTAAATGACTTGAATCGTCTGCACCTTTCGTTGGTTTGATTCGTCTGCATCTTCCATTGATTTGACTCGTCTGTACCTGTCAATGATTTGATTCGTCTGCACCTTTCAGTGATATAATTCGTACCGATTATTTAATTTGAATTAAATAAATTTAAGAATAACAGCGTAAGTATCTTGGTATAAACAAAAGTTTCAAAATCAGTTATTTGTTCACTTCATATCTAACTCAAGGTGTCCGAAAATAATTCCATTAGGAGCATCCATTACATTTAGCATCCAACTTCCTTCGAAACAAAATTGATGCGTTTAATTTGCTGCTCGTTGTTTATATCTCCCGAAGTGTGTTTGATATTTTTATTATGACATTGGATTTTGAGGGCATTTACTTTACAGAGACAAAGGATTTTATATTAACGAGTGAACAATATAAAAAAAATATGAATACGAATTATAAGTTGATCTGTACATACACTTTTATACTTTTTGTGTTTTACTGTAGCCGTAAATCGTGTTGAATTTGGATGGAGAATATTTTCCCGTCACATCCCGATACGCGTGCGATCGTGTTTTCCAGTGCGGCACACCATTACAGGATAGTTCCTAACTCACATGGGACCTTTGTCGTAACTCGTGGACTATCTTAACTGTCAACTACAAGCAAAATCCACACAAAACGGCAAACGCTTCCCAGTTTATATCATCACTTGAACATTTTCTTATCAAAATACGAAGATAAACGTTACTTACAACACATTTACGTACAAAGCGATTTGTGGTTGAAGAGTTCAGCACACAGGCCGTTTCGCAAGAATCGTCCTAGATACACGTACATCTTTTAAGAGTAATTTCGAGTCGAAAACGTCGTTGCTGTGATTGTTATTTTTAATTTTAAAATTCCTATTCTCATTATTTTTTTTTTGAAAGGTAAGTCAACTCTAGACCAAAGTTGAATAGACGACTATTTCATTAGAATTTGCGTGTTTCAGTTTTATGGACTTTATTTTCTAAATGTTCATATTTGTATCATTGTGCAGGTTATGTGTAGTACACAATTCGGACGCTGTGTATTGCAGTTACATTAACCGGTTCAACAATTGTACCTTGAATGCCGTGTTAAAACTTCATTTAAAGTTTAAATTGAATATTTCAGTGTAAACATAAAATTTTACGCCCTATGTTAAGGTAAAGAAATTTTCAATGGATATCATATCATTATTCACAATACGCCGTTTTTCCTTCGACCCTCATTTTCTGGTCAGAAATGTGAGAAAAAGAATTCTTCATTATGTTTCAGTGTTGGACAGGTTAATTCCAGCCTGGTGTATGACGCAAAGCTATGACCTTCGGGAGGAATTTTCCTATCCTGCACCGATGCATACGAAGGATCCTATTAGTCTTTAGAGAAGGAATTAGAGAATGCCCCATGTTTGTTGATTCAGCCCAGTCTTCTCTTTCCCTCTGAGAGAATTCTTTCTTACCGAGGAGGACATGAAAACGTATAGAAAGGACACACGGCGTCCACCATGCTTCTGAGTAATTATTTCTATAAGATGAATGTTGTGTGCATATTAATTTGCACAGAGCAAGACATTATCGCTCTTTTTCTTGCTCTTGATATGATTTTATATGATGCTTCTTTTCTGTAATACACTTGTTTTGTCAGGAAAACTGTTGTACTTGTACAGAATTAAAAGGCCTGTTATTCCTGGAGAGTTCGTGAAAGGAGTTTATAGTCGTTAATT
This sequence comes from Megalonaias nervosa, assembly GCA_016617855.1. Taxonomy (NCBI): domain Eukaryota; kingdom Metazoa; phylum Mollusca; class Bivalvia; order Unionida; family Unionidae; genus Megalonaias; species Megalonaias nervosa. The sequence continues at coordinate 11,627 of JAECUM010046537.1, read as the reverse complement.
TTACTGTAGTAAATGGAGCATTAAGGTACTAAATAGTTATAATTCAAACTGATTGACATCTAGGGACTAGTCGAATGATGTGCGCGTGCCTTTTGATGCATTTTACACTATGTTAATGTATGGCTGTCATTCATTCGATCACACGAGGGAAATGTACTCTGTCATTAATAATCCCCACTGTGACATTTTTAAAGTCCAAAAACATGATAGACTCGAGAACAGTTTAAAAAATTCTAAATTTGCTCATTATATTAAATTTATTGTGAATGGCACAGAATGAAGTCACTAAAGATAAGATCCTGCATTTCCTAAATCTTATATTACCTTATCTTTATTTTATCTTTTGTTTAGGAGTTTTATATCGGCCGATTGTTGCAAAGTAGGTCATATAAATCACATGTTAACAATTGTTGAAGAAAACACTTGTGTCTATTTTATGAGATTAAATTTAAAGGAAAGTGAAAGGTACTTGGGGATCCACTGTTTCTTACCGCTATAAATGGCACTTTACTTAGGTATAGATTGTGCTATTTTCTCATAGAAGAGAAATGTTCTTTAAATTAGTTCTAATTGATCTCCTTTTGCCATGCTTTTTTTTAAAAAAAAAAAAGATTACATATCCAGAATGATATTTTATGGAAGGGACCTCGCCGCAAATGCGCAAACAGAACAATGTCTTCGTTATAGGATTCAAGTTCATTGCTGTCCTCATCAATCAATATTATCCATAAATGTTCTTCTTTATCAATATTGTATAATATACTATTGGATGCAAATTTTTATTTTGTATGATTGATTACGACGTCCTAATTATTGTAGAGACATTATCTTTATAAACTCAAATATGGACATAGAAATATAATGTATTATGTGCTCATTTCGTCTCCGTTGATTTTACAGTGTCAGAATCGTGCAATATTTTACGATATTGCACACCTTCATATTGCACGCACGTGCACGACACGTGTGCCCAATAATATTATAGTGTATTTGGAACTACTTTGTAAACAAATCATGTACACTCATGTAGTAGACGCCTTCGCTTTTGGTTGATTTAATTTGTTTCTGAATGAACTAGAGCAGCGGTTTCTTGGACTGCCACATACCAGCTGCTTTGCAATATTCAGCGTTAACCTTTTTGATAAAATGTTTCGGATTTATGCTAGCTATCGACGCCATACTGGTCATAAAATTGTTGGGTCACTACAAAGAGCATGCAAGTGACAAGGAATAAACGTGTCTTCTTTAGCAGGTAATAAAAATGGCAAAAAATATACTCACAGTTTGACATTCCGAATTTCCTCAAAATATACTTTCTTAGTTTTGCAAATCCGAATAACATGGGCTATGTCATGGGTTCTAAAACTTGATTACACATTTCAAAATTGTACTGTAACTTCGACTACATTCCATGGGCAATAACATCCTCCTTACTGCACTCAAAATGAAATGAACATTATATTCAATAGCGTCTTTTTGATAATTACATTTGAAAGACTTCATATTTCACCCACATTATGATTCCATGCATTTAATGACAGAACAGAAACACATATGCAGATGAGTCAAGACGCGTCCTCGCTGCTGAAATCGGATGTACTTCATGTAGAATTGACACAGATAAATCCAGTCCATAATCACCAAATTTAATAGAATCGACAAAAATATTCAAATGCATTTATTTCAGACGAAATGGAAAAGTTGTTGCAATGCGCATTCATCCACAATATGACTCTAAATTTCAATTTTAACTAGACGAAAACGACAATTTCTTTCAAAATTGATGTCGAGCGCGCGACTTAGTTCAAATTTCTATGGGCGGAGTTATGTGCGAATTAATATTGTTATTGTGTACTGATGAATCTGGCCATGTGTATTTAGTTTGGAATACAGAAAAAATTCAATTACTTTGTTTCTTGAAGTGTAATTTTGTTTATATAATTAAGCCTTATGAAGAAGCAGGAAATGAGTATATAATAAAAAAAGTTACTGCATCTGTAATGGAAATTATGAACTCGTTTTGTCGGATGGACATACTGCACTCCCATGGTCTGCAGTATCAATCCGAAAAAACTCGTTCATATTTTCCCATACAAATGCAGTAACCCATAACTATATTCCAAACTAAACAGCATCAGGGAAGTATGGAGAACTCATACGTGCTGCTAACGACGTAATTTTGTTTACCATTCAGAAAAAGAGATTAGCATTGGAACGAAAAAAAAAATATTTTTGTATGTAAATTATTGTAGAAAATTATGAACTTGTTTAATTATTCAAAATCTATCTTCTCCATATATTTGTTGGTGCAATGCAGACATTGGACACTACATACTACATAGTAAATAACTATTTTTAAAACAATAAATGCATACATTTATCTGTTATGTTTGTTTTACAAGTTTGCTATATATTCTATGAATATTTATTAAATACTTCGATGTAAAAGTTCATGTGAAAAATAACTTTTTAAGAATTTTGTTCTGTTTTAAACATGAATGAATACCTACTTAAAGTTTTGTATCGGAATGAGAAATATTTTGCCTAGATGGGTCCCTATGCATTAAGGGAGCAGCCATTTATAGTTTCGGGGAAGGTGGTGAGGGTGAGGTTGGGGCGAGACTATGGGTTTTTCTTTTGAACCAGGATACCTATTTTATTCTTTTAACTCAATATAATTTCTATTTTTAAACCAATATAATGTATATAACTAGTTTTTTTATTTTTCTGCAGTCAATGGCGGAATATTTGTTTTAAACTATTTTTATGGCCGGAGTTTTGAAAAAGAAGAATTCTAGCAGCCAACCCCACCACAATAAAATAGATTACAAATAAAAACAAAATATAATGATCGTCCCTATTACATCACCTGCAAATCCTCATTGTTAGCCACCGTACATATCATGATAAATACACGTAATACCTTTAAAAGGCGTCCAAATGTTGTTGTGTGTTGGATTTTTAACGTAACTTTAACAATTTTTCAGTCATATCGCTACGATGTCTGCAGTGTGGCAGTTTATAGTGATGTCTAGCACTGGGGCATCATGCCGCAGACATGTAGCATGATGTCCCACCCAGTCACATTATCCTGACACCAGGCCGACCAGTCCTAACACTAACCTCATATTGCTGAGCGCCAAGCGAGGCAGCTGTTAGTACCATTTTTGTAAGTCTTTGGTATGACTCGGCCGGGGATCGAACCCACAACCTCCCGCATCCGAGGCGGACGCTCTAACCACTAGGCCACCGGAGCGTCCAAATGTATACTGCTGATTAAAAGTTGATTATTATAAGAATGTAAAAGGTAAAAAAATTTTAATTGTAAAACACGCTGGGGGTCTAAAAGCAAATTAAGACAGAACGGAAAGAATCTAGTCGAACACACTGCCCAAGTCTGGCTTGAGGTCATTGTTTGTCTTATTTTAAAGGACCTCAAGACAATAGCCTTTGTCAGTTGAAGGGCCATTAACGTTCTGATAGCATAACTAATTTTCGTATAAGAAAATGAAAGAACAAAAGATTCATAAGGCTCAATTTCATACTCGTATGGTTTTTCTTCCTTCACATTTGTATGATTTATTAGTACGCATTTCTAAGCCGTAGATCGATATTTCGTATCACGTAATACTAAATACGAACAGTCCCCGGTCAGTACTTTATAGCTGAGGAATTTGCTATGTGAATGTTATTGCTAAGTGGTAATATAAAAATCTATTACAAACAATGGGATGGTTAAGCTTACACTATAGCTGACACCCTGTAAAAGACATTACGCTGACGTTAGAGAGCTTATTGATAAAATACGAAGAGTTGACACCGAATCCTACAATTTACTGGCTATACTGTTATAATAAACGTAGGGTGTATGCTATTCGTATTTACGTCTCTGTTTATAGCTTTGTTAGATTGATATGACTATTTAATGATTAAGGAAAGTCGATGTTTTGAAGATATTTTTCAAGCCGAGTTGTTAGCCCATGTCGGGAGGGGGGGGGGGTTCCCGGGGGGGGGGGGGGGCAGACTTTATGATGTACAGAATTCACGAAACTTTGACAACATGGATTAGTTTCGTAAAATGGGGACTTCTCGAAATATTTTTATATCTGCGTGTTTAGTAGCCTGAGGTAGGAATACTTGTTTTTATTAGGTGTTTTGTTCTTGATTCGCATTGCATGTCGTGAAGTACTAATATTCGGCTCGGAAAGGCTTATTAAAAAGTCATACAAATGTGAAACGAGAGAAAAACCATGCAAGAACGAAATTCGAGTTTCACGATGTGCTGTTATTGCGTGATCAGAGAAAATTGATGTAGTATTTGCAAATATATGAACCTTTATTTGACAACGACTGTTATCTTGAGGCCTTGGGAATAGGGGAAAATACTGACCATCAAGACAAACTTGGACTACCAAGACGGAAATTACCGAGGTTCCGGTACAGTGTAAAAGTACCATGGTACGTACCACCGGAAATAAATACCGCGGTAAATCGTTATACCGCGCACCTCTGTTAGAAAGCACAATTACTTGTCTGTCTCAGTCCGATATCTTGATGTCCCATTTATTTTACGCAGAATTATATCTACTTTCATCGAATAAATATAAGGAACTATTTAACTAAGGAAGAGGAAACACTGTTATCACGAATGGACAAGGCCAAACAAGAATGTTCCCACTCTACAAGTGAAATATTTCCTTACATTAGTACCGAACTTTATTGATTAGACGCATGCAAACATATGCAGCAAAGCACATAGTCAATGTAATACATAATTCATATACAATACATTGTTGCTTAAATGAATGAGTCATGGCAACAGAAACCTGTGTGCACATAAATCTTGAGAGAGAGAGAGAGAGAGAGAGAGAGAGAGAGAGAGAGAGAGAGAGAAAAGATACTCTAAGTTGGAATACATTATACACATATTTAGCTAGGTATTTTACAGTTGTTAAATCTTCATTATTAAGTAATTATTGTAGTTTTTACATGCTTGCATTCTGCCATTAATAAAGATCAATATAAAATTTTCCAAGCGGGTGGAATAGAAAAAATTTAAGACAAGACGGTATTCATCGTCTACATCATTATTTATACATAATTCACATTCCCTTTTATATTGTTCGTTTCCTACTTGTCTTCAAGCGTCGATATTTAACTGGTGTGATTAAACTATCAATTTACTTAAAACATTTCTGTGGCTGGCATTAACAATTATTCTTGGTTAGTAAGAAGTTACAAAGATATCTGTTATCGTTTTCGAAGCAACTGCATAACCCACCAGAAGTCCTTTAGTCTTCGGTTACATATCGAAAAAAGACGAAGACACTTAGAATTAGGGTAGTACCATATTGAATTACGGTCATAACAATAGTTCTCCAAAGCCTGAGATAGAAGTATCTTTCTCACGTTAGAAATCGGGCTATTATAATTCTTTCTTGCACAATAGGTAAGCATTAATTTCATACATGTTTCGAAAAATTACTTTTTGCGTTCACAATTTGAACGAGTACTTACTGATGCACTACTATCTATTTACCTAAAGTGGATATTGCCTTAATTCGACATATTAAACACACTGTTGATACAGCGTTTAGCATCTAATAAACCACTTGCATTGCTTGTACTGTACGCATTCTATATTTTCTGCTTTCAAAACCCCCATATTTTTCACTACAATACAACAAAATAGCAGATATAAAGGAATCAAATAAATCACACATTATGTTCACTAGACATTGTAGTTTAAAAAACAAATATTAAATAATTAAAATTATCCACGATGTATAGAAAGACATCTCCGAACCTATATAAAACGTCTAGTCGTCTAATTCTTTGGTTAAAAGTCACTTGTATTTTATGAATATACATAAATGTATTCCATTTTTCAATATATATGCAACGTCTCAAATGGAGCTTGTAAAACATCTGCTGTCTCTGAAAATATCACTGTATCATCAGCAAACAAGAAAAGAGTTAAACATATGTTTTCTAAAGTAACACCCGCCTCTATATTTGATTGCAATGAAATTTTTATGATCATTAATATAAAGAGAAAATAAAATGATCAAGGCTTTTGCCCTGAAGTAGCCCAAGTGAATCATTGAAACAATTTGAATTTAAGTGCTTTTCGTTTGATTGTACTAATTGTAAATAGATCCTATTATCGCTGACATTTTTCCAGTCACTCCACAGCCTTATCTTTAATATGAACATTAAAGTTCCCATCCTGAAAATGCAGCATTTGTTCAAATTATCGATTTGCAATTTTGGCAATAATTTCAGCCTTTGCATCGATTATATTTTAGTCTGTGAATCCAATAATACTACCATTAAAGTGTTCGTTCATTTCCCCATATTTCTCACTGTATATTAGCAAGGAACGCAGTTTCAAAGTCAGGATTCCATTTATGTTGTAGCATTGTGCGATTCATGTTATTTTGACGATTCATTGCGGTTTTGAACGAGTAAGACAATAGTCTGAAATTTGAAAATTCTTTAAACCTATATACAATGAAGGTTATAATTAGTTGAAAATATATCTACACACACATAAACATAGATAGTCTTTATTTTTCTTCTATATTTCTTTAATTCTTTAAAGTAAAAGCCATCGGTTTACATGGATGTTTTTGCTTCTTTGTGTGCCAGTGTCATCAACGGCTTCGCAGTCGTTGAAAATATTTCGGACAGCGACCTTTTGTAGATTTACCCCGTACCAATAATGGTTCAAAATCATGTTTTTATTTGTAAAAGTAGTAACTATTTCATACATAAATGAAGTCATTTTTAATTTTCGTAAATATATTCCTTGCGCTGAGTGATACAGTGACCATTATTGGGGTGTGGATACTTTAGAAATATCTACCGCTAAAGTGGCTTACGTAGTTAGACCATCCTCCTTGGATCCAGGAGGTCGCGGGTTCGAACGCCGGCCGAGTCATACAAAAGACTTATAAAATGGTACCAGTAGCTGCCTTGCTTGGCTCTCAACATTAAGGGGTTAGTGTTAGGACTGGTCGGCCTGGTGTCAGGATAATGCGACCTGGTGGGACATGATGTTACACGTCTGCTGCATGATGCCCCAGTGCTAGACATCACTATAAACTGCCACACTGTAAACATCGTAGTGATATGACTAAAATTGTTAAAGCTATGTTAAAAATCCAAATCGCACACACACACACACACACACACACACACACACACACACACACACACACACACATAAACACACAGACACACACACAGAAATATATCGGAGCGGTCGCATACAATAAACGTCAGAAGGTAACATCTAAAAGCAAAGATGTTAATGACTCTGAGTTTTCATATAAGGACTTTTTGTTGTTGTTTATTTCTAAATTTGAAATGTGAATTGTGTGACCCTTGTCAAGCTTCCAGTCTAGTTCAGCAATAGAAGTTGCACCCAAATATCGAGTGTCACTCAATTTCGGTTTGCAATCACCACTCATCTATCGCCAATTTCTCCATCCTTTTTAAACATATGTATGACTATGATAAGAGACAAGACGGCTACCTAAACAACTTTTTTTTCCCTATTTTAATGTTTGACACTGAAATCGAATATAAATAGGTCATAAAGTTCAGTCCCTCAAGAGGGAAACTGTTATTTAAAAACAATAATGTCTATAGCCTACTTTTTGTTTTGAATTCTGATTTCGTCATTTTTCGATGGCATTGTTTACACAGAAGATACTAGAGAGTTCAAAGGCCTGGACTTATTTTATGATATGTTCATCTGCGGGTGGTGGGGGTGGGAAGCATTAAAAGTTAAACGAAAGTGGTCTAAATATTGAAAATACAATTTTTGTTTTATTCCAAATTACTTTATCATACTACTACTGATTGATGAAGTTGTGGGAGAATGTCTTCTTAAACTAATTTTGCGGAACTTGTGATATTTATGACTAAATAACATTCTTAATAACTTCTGATTTTTGTGACTATATAACATCCTTAATATGGAAATAATTTTCGCTTGTTATCTATACCGCTTGATAGTGCAATGAACAATAAATCTTATACAAGCGTGACTAACGATCGATCTTGTCAACGTTTGCATAGTTATATCGTAGAATGTTCATATTAGATATTTCGGGTGTTTGAATCGATGGAATCTCGCTCCGCTGAAGGAAATTTGCAGGCCAACGAATTGAATACACAGGGAATTCAAGAAGAAACATGATACTTTTCAGAAAACAAGAATTCCATTGACACTATGTCATTCTTTTATGAGGTCTACATCGAACTACAGATGTTTACCAAATACCTTAAAGCATACGTATCCTAATCTGAAATCGAGCTTTTGAAACGGGGAAAATCTTAAGCACTCAGGATACGAATCAAATGATTGTGCTACGAAGATTCAGATTAGAGGAAACATCAAGATCAATAACACGCAGTATGCAAAAGCGCGACATGCTTTTGCAGTTAATAGAAGAACAAATTTTCAAAAAGTAGATATTTTGGATAGAAATGATTTTGGAAGAAGAAAACCTAAAGTGAAAATTGACCGTATGCCACTTGTTGTAACATTTTCTGTAATATAAATACAAAGTATTAAAAAGGCACATTATAGGTCTCCATCAGTCACAACGATTAAGAAAGAATGTTTCAAAATCCAACACTTGAATCTTTCAAGGGAGATAACATATGGGACATTTTAATCCACAATGACGTTGTCAATAGTTTCACACTGCGGAAGGAAATGTGTGTAAACCTTGCGATGAAATATGAATAAATCTCCCATGTATGGTTAGTCAGTATTTCGTATAGATGTAAGTGGCACTAGCCAAATATGTTTCATCAACGCAACTGAAATGTGATACAAGTTGAAGGTATTATTTAGCTGTTACAAAATGATTTTATTACATCTTACTGAGTCGTCAAGACATGTTTAGCTTCAGCAAGTACACATTAATTATCTTCAATACGCGAAGAAAGTATTACATCACGAGGAAGGCTTAATAATCTAAGTCTAAGGCATACGGCAGATGATTGACTTATACTTTCTGAGCACGTAAGCATGCTACACCACTCCCTCAATAACTCGCGACCTGATAATTCACGAACCAGCTTATAACTCGGGGTCATGCGTGGATCCCATTTTAAAACCAGAAAATACAAAAAAACCGATCCCTATTTGTTGAACTTGAAGAAAATCGCGATCAAAATTACGGAAACTTTGATATATCGCTCGTTTTATCGTCGAAAACGGTAGGCAGGACCTTGAAATTTTAATCAACGCTATGAAAGATCAATTTTAAAAAGAAGTCATAAAATTTACTACATTTTCTTTCCAAACGACATTCTTAGTACTCCGTAATTAACGATATTCAAGGAAATTTCGATCAATGAAAATGTCACTTAAGCCTAGTGGAGGCAGTACTTTAATAAATAAATACCAATTAAATAATTTTTTTTATCAATTGAAATTTGTGTTCTAGTTCTATCTTTTAGTTCCTTTTAAGTGTAATCATCATAAATACAATGTGTCCTCTTGTAATTAAACGTAAAATGTGTCAATCTACTGTAACAGCTATGTCCGCGAGCGTTTCTCTGAGAACCTAATTAAGTGCCGACCGTGTTTTGATATCGGACTAGCGGAAGCATTTGTTGTATTGTTGCACTAAATAAAAAGCAGGCCTCCTTTTCTATTATCACGTTAATTACGTCTATTGAATCAAATACAGGAGGTGGAATAAACAAAAGAGTTAAAAGGCATACAAATCCTACATGCTTAAGAACCAGCGGCCTCGGTCGCTTGCCGGGTAACTCATTTCAGTTAATCAATCGAACACTGTTATAAATGTTATTGTGTATGTTACTAATTAAACTACCTTAAATTAATCTACTCAACCATGACTGTGATAGCAAGGCAACCAAGCGAAATGAGTACTTCGTAAAATGAAGAGCTTTGTTTCATAGAAACGGACCATTGTGGGGAAAAAGAGTTTCAGAGAATTCCTGAATTCACACGTACAGATATCCTCAAGGATGATAAGAAGTTTTTCGCTGTTACTGGCAATGAAATCACGGCATCAATATTTTACACACCGATCAATTCAAAAATTGAGTTTTGACATAGACGATTGTCTCAAGTGATGTTGAGTCTTTTTGATAAAAAGGAATCTTGTTTAGTAGTGTATCAACTGTTAATCTGGTTCCCTGCGTCGTTGACTACATGTTTCGTACAATACTATACAGACTACTCCGGGTACGAGACTAGTCAACAAAAGAAAAAAGCCGTGACGTAATACACGAACGTTTACGCGTGCCGTGTTGTTGAAACCAGTTGGAATCATTTTATCAATCTTTCATTTTGAAAATAAATGTAATTTATACAGAATAACGCACAACTTCATCGGAAAACGGGCTTTATTGACAATTATTCTCGACGCAATTATAAAACGAGGATTCAGCCATTAAACAGTCCAGCCTCCCCCCACCCCCTCGGCTTTAACCCCGCGGTTCACTGTATGTCTAGCGGATTTTTTTTTTAGGTCCCTCGGTAACTCGCGCCCTTGCTTATAGTGAGGTCTATGTTTTTGGATCCCGATGTACGCGAGTTATCGAGGGAGAGGTGTACTATGGAAAGAAATATAATTTGCCAGCGTTTTAATGGTGTCAAAACTAATTAGGCAAATAAGCTGTTATTGCACTATATTGTTGTCCTTAAAAAATCATTAAAAATATTTCTGATTTGTTTACTGGATATTGATGTAGTGGACTTAAATTTAAGGTCTCTTCATTGCATGCAACTGAAACGCAACGTAAGAGATGCTTATTTTAGTTGCTGTGTCCGGGTTAGTGACCTACGTATATAAGATAATCGTGGTGCATCTGAACTTACAACAATTTGCTTGGGTGGTTTGTGGGATCCCATTTGGCCTAGTGGTCTAAAGCGCTCGCTTTTACCGGTCAAAGTGGTTATTATGTATATTTAATTTGCATTGTGTGCTTGACCTTTGTCCGCAATTGAGGGTAAAGTAGTTACAGCTTACCTGACTTGTATCATTTTAAAAAAAATTGTTCATGGATATTTGAGTTCAAGGTCGAACATGGTTTACAAATTTAAAATGTTCTGGAAGCGAACGTTTGACCCAAATCCTGGTCATTTTATTTTGTCTTAGGTTTTATATAACGTTGAGATAAACAAATTTATTTCAATCCTCCGTTAAGTTCAGGCCGTGAAATTATTTACTGTTGTGTTCAGATATGATTTGAGAAGAATAATTTATTTAAATTATTAATTTGAATTACAAAGTAATCATCAGCATGTTGGACATAACACTACCTTGGGATTATTGTGAATTCATTCAAAGACATTTTCGATTATATCATTGTGTTACATCAAGACTGCTATTAGATCAGCTCATTCAACACTTTTGGTATATTAGCACATTCAATATTTGAATTCATTCGGAACACTCTAATCTTTTGGACTTATGATAAAACATTTAATAGCATTTGGGATTTAATTCCCCATATTGGAAATTTCTCTGAAAATTTTTACTTTGTAACTTAGAGAAATAAATTTGTTTATTGATTCTAATACATTTATTAGTTCCGCATCTTTCTGTTATTTAGTTTAAGACCACAGA
>JAECUM010046536.1:0-22535 GCA_016617855.1 Megalonaias nervosa | reverse complement strand
AGCATAAACACCAGCAAATGAATAAAACAAATGGTAAACATAATTTTACTAAATCTGTCGCAGAGCGTTCTGGCACGAAGACATTCAAAAACTACAAACGATGCTGATCAGTCATCATATATGGTCACCGCTACGAAAAAGAGAAAAACCTGAAAACTAAAGTTGAACAGAATGTAATCAAATTTGACAGAAAGCATAATCACATAAAAACTGTACAGTTTATACAAACGATTCTGGTCCACCATCAGATACGGACGCGGTTACTAAATATATAAAAACTGTTAAACAACAGTTCTCAAAAATTGCTAAACAGAATTTTTTAAATTTTGCGTTATCGAGCCATAATATCAAGTAAGTGTACGGTATATATATATATATATATATATATATATATATATATATATATATATATATATATATATATATATATATATATAACCTTCTTTCAGGGTTATTTCTGTTTTTAGTAACCTGGCCATATTTAATGACATATTGGCAACATTGGTATAAATCTGAAAGGCTCTTATGCCCGAATGCTTTCAGATAAAAACGGTAATTTGTTCAGTAGATCTTGAGAACTTGTCGTGTAAAGGTTTTTTTTTTCTTCTGTTCTTAGTAACAGCAGCTTAAGTGATGGCACATAAGTATAAAATCTCATCTAATTTACATAAGCATCAATTTATCTTCGGATTTAGACTAAACAAAACAAATGTTACAGACTGGATGTAATTTAGACGAGTCAATAAACAATTGTTCTGTAAGTTCCTCTGGTGATGATCGTAAACATGTTTTCACATTTACAAATCCTCTTGATGATGTCAAAATAAACTTAAGTTTATTTGCCCAGTATTACAAATAATCCTTTAGGGGGTGATGAACTTTTGTCCAGACTGTGCGAAGAGTGACGAGGCTCCGTTTATCCGATAAATCCAGGTCAACAAGAGTACGATCTCCTTAGAGGATCAATTAGAAAGCTTTTAAGTAAGTAAGTAAGTAAGCAAGCAAGTAGGTAAGTAAGTAAGTAAGTAAGTAAGTAAGTAAGCAAGTAAGTAAGTAAGTAAGTAACTAAAAGTAAGTAAGTTAAGTAAGTCTTTCATTAGAAAGACAGGTGTGTACACTGAATCAAAAAACAAAACACATAGTTTTAAAATGAAACAACCAGTCTTGATGGGCCTGTAAGTTTCTGTTGTTACGACTCTATGGTCTAAATTATGAAACAGAAAGAAGCGAAACCATCAAGTTTAGTAAATTTCAGAAAATTATTTATTTCCCAAGAATATAAAGTGAAAATTTAAAAGGAACTGTCAGTATTGTAAATAAAATCACAAATGATCCTAAATGTTCTATCATGCATCCAAAAGTATAGAATGTTCCGAATGAATTCCACTTATCTTGAATGTGCTGGTGTACCAATATTCTTTAATGAGTTGATGTACCAATAGAATTCATGTACCAAAATGATATAATCCTGAATGTCTTTGAATGAGTCCTCGATAATCTCAAGGTAGTGTTTTAGTCCTAAAGGTCAATGAGCACTTTGTAAATCCGATGAATGAATAATTCATCTCAAATTATAGCTGAACACAACAAAGACTGAGTCCACAGACTGATATTAAAACAGGAATGAAGACTTTCTTTACAAAGGCACCATTTATATAACATCTCCACTTGACCTACATATTAGTCATTCTAATTAAAAATTCTATAAACTTTAAAATACGTTTGCTTCTAGAATACTCTGAACTTAAAAGCTACGTCGACATTTTATTCACAACTTGCATGGACAAAAAATAAGTACATAATATAGACATACATAACACTGATGAAAAAGAAGGAAAGAAATTTAAATGGAAACTACAGTAATGAAAATATCCAAAGTGAAACACGTGAACGGACATTAAGGAAAGTGTCAATATTATTGTAAATTTCGACCATAATGTAAATGACTAATTGTAAATATCTTTATAACTGTTACTATATAAACCTCAACAAAAATATAGCAATACGTTTGCAAAGGACCTAATAGTCTTTGCTCTCAAAGGCTTTTCTAATTCAAGTTGTCATTTTAATTTAAACAGTAGCGCTGATTCACAGTTCATAAACCTTTAAATATTTAAAAATTATATAAACTATAATTGCTTGCTGAAGTTGATATTTTATACACAGGAAATTCCGATTATAACGAAATCGTTTATAAAGAATTATCAGGTGTTACGAAGTGCATCCCTTGATCACGATAGTCTCTCAATTTAATGTTATTATTATGCATCGGCTTGTAACGGAATGATTTATGGCGAATCATCGGATGTTACAAAGTATTACCGAGGTCCCCATGATATATATCAGTTCTATATCGAAATTACTGTAACAGCCCACGATCACATTTCAAACAACGTAACTTTCAGTATTTCTTATATAAGCAAAATGAAGACATATTGTTTGCCTTGAATAATAATCCAAAGTATATGAACTGTTACATTTATATTCATTTCACATTCGCAATTCTCTCATTCGGGTGTAGTCTTCCAAGATATTCGGGTATAGTCTTCCAAGATATTCGGGTGTTGTCTTCCAAGATATTCGGGTGTAGTCTTCCAAGATATTCCAGGTCGAATTTACATATTTAGGTTGCTATATTCTGGCAACATATCAGTAAGACAACATAAACCAATTTGTTACCATGGCTACATAATCCTATCAACAAATTGCCAATACAAAATCAGAGAAATTTACAGGTCATTTGTCATCATATTTTTATTGGAGAGATTCTATTTTTAAAAACAATAATATAACACCATGGGCCTTCACCATTACAAGTGTGATTATGTACACCAACTGGTTTATGGAACCAGCTACTGGTTGACTAATACTAGACCCAAGCATCAAAAATACTATTTATGAAGTATCAGCCAAATACAATGGTATTGGGACCTGATGACGAATTCTTTCAAACTGTTATAAATTCAGAAACCAAACCACGTTTTTGCAACATAAATTAACGTTACCATGTACATCCGGTTTCAGTACAACGAACTTTGGAAGTAACTAAGAATTGGGTGGGGGGTTTCTGTGTAAATGTGTTTGACTTTATAAATGTGCTATATTTGGTAGTACTTGACATGGAAACAATTTAACATATTCACGCTGGTACTTTCTGATTATCACTGGTCTTTGACCATCATATTTCTCCGAGTTGTTTTAATGTAAAACAAAACAAATTATCACCATCGGCTGTTATTGCGTTAAAATGTAATCCCAATGTATCGCAATACAAATTGTACCCATCATCTGTTAGGCATCAAAATGTACTCCCAGTGTATCACAAAATAGTTTGTGCCATTCAGCTTTTACTGCACCTGACTGTACTTTCAGTGTACCGCAACACAAACTGTGTCCCTCGGTTGTTATTGCATTTTACTCTTGTAAAAATTAAGAACAACACAAACTGTATCCATCATCTTGCATCAAAATATAGACCAAAAGAAAATCATTTACTCTTTCTTATCTAATCACCATAATTAATCGCGTATAAGTGAAGTCCAGCTGCAATCAACATTGACCACGATCTGTCATCGCATACTTTTTACTGGGAGATCAGGGTCTATGTTAAAATTAAAATAAATATTTCTTGCTGGATAAAGCCTTTCGTCGTTTGCATGTGAGAAAGCCTAACAGTAGCTTCCTATGGGTCGGTGGTTTTTCTTGGGGTCTTCCTTCACCAAATATACTGTCAGCCATGTGTTGCAAATAGCATTAACACCCACCCACCACCACTAAAATTTGCTTAGAATGACAAAGCTCACAGGTATAATTCGACCCAATCCGAAATCAACATTACTACACAGTTTAGGCCACTCATTCAGACTGGGACTAACTATTTTAAAACCGCTATATAGATAATTAAGTGATTCGCAAAAAGTCACTGTGGTTTTCCTTTTCTTTTTCAATAAATTTTGCTCAAAAGGTTACAAATAAATTATACTAAACCTTTTCAAATGGTGTTTTCATCTTCTCCCAAAATGATGAAATTCTGTCTCTGTAGGATTAATAAAATATGAGATATAAACAAGCAAATATTGGCCCTAAATCCTGAAATCTCGACTGTAGTACAGTAATTCCCTCCAGATACCTGCCACGTGTTACTCTCTGAAGCCATCATGCGGACAAACACTTTTGATTTATTTTTGTTGAACGGCATAACAACACATTTTAGGTTATATCCTGCTGAGGCAAGTAGAATAAAATGTCCTACCAAGGATACGCCACGGTAGCCGACTGCAAACTTTAAAAACAAACAAACAAACAAAAAAAAAAAACGGAAAAATAATATAGAACTACTTAAAAAGCATTTGCCAATCACTACATTGAACAAACTCATTCAAGATTACAGTTTTAAAGGACCTTAAAAGCGGTAACCTTTTAGGGCCATAAAGTACGTGTGTTATAGATATGCTCTTGTTTAATAAGGAGGTTTTGATAGCGTAGTATCAAAACGGAAATAAGATTGCGCGTTTTGCTTAGTGCTATTCTTGTATGTAAAAAGTGCCTGTAAAACATATATATCCATGCTTGCATATTTTACCTTACCCCTAAGTCACCTAATGGTAAAGACGGACCCATTGCCCAGTGCCAGCGGCATAATGTGAATTTTTCTTTCCATATTCAGTAAGTGGTAGATACAAAACACTGCTATAGGGTGGGGACGATGAACGTTTCCAACTAATAACCCAGGTTAAGGATAGACCCAGGGCCGAGAGAGAGAGAGAGAGAGAGAGAGAGAGAGAGAGAGAGAGAGAGAGAGATGTCTTTTAATGCCACTAATTGTATATAGGGTTAAAGCATGGAGACTTAATAGTTTTAAGTTATGTTCCAGAGGCTACATTCTGGAGTTGGGGTAACGTCCAGTAAGTGTTTATATAGAATGTAAAGAACTAGAATCTTAATTGTTTCTCTGTTATGCTCATCGGTTAAGTCCTGGAGTTAGGGTAATGTCCAGTAATTGTAGATATGGACCATATAAGGCTGGGATTTAAATAGTTTCCAGGTTAAGTCCCATGGGCGAGGACCTAGAGTTGAGCTAAAGATGGACCCCAGGGATCTCGATAGATTCTTTGTAACACCCTGGGGCAAAGTTCAACACTTCTTTCAAATCAACCTAAATGGTATATAGTTATCAGTTTGCAATTATAATTTTACGTATATACTTTGCATTTCTAAATAGAAATACAGCGGGTTTGTTTATTTAATTGAGTGTTAATATCCGCTTGCCTAGCGAGTTTGTTCCGAGTCCTTTCCTTCCACCTTATTCCTACCGTTCTGGGGAATGAGCGCATGACCAAGCGATTAGAGCGTTATTTCACGAGAACTCAATGACGGGGGCCATTACTAAAGGCGTGGGTTTATCCCTCCTTGCTTGTAACGAATTATTGAAACTCTAACCTGTTAAATTAAATGTGTGTTATTATATACACACATACACACTCATTGTATGCTCGAAGTCATTTCAACAAGTATTATTCACGGGCAAAGTCTAAGAGACAGAAACAGATCCAGGGGCGACTGTTGGTTGCGTATCTGAATTTTGCCCTTATAGTCGAGAAGAAAAGATGTCCCTGGTTGTCATTTATACACACAAAATTGAATTTGACAATATTTTGGCAGTAATTGCACTTGTATGCATTTGACTTGATAGTACAAACAAAATATATGTCGCACCAGTTAAGATGATGGGGTAACTATTCCGCCAGCGTTTGGAAATTATCGTCTAAAAAGGAGGAGTTAGTGTGACGAACGAACAGACGGACAGTTTAATGTTAGCGACCACAATGTCTCGGGAGAGATTTTTCTTAACGTGGGTGCAATAACCAGGTACTGAGTATGATCATAAATCTCCATCATGATTAAGTAGCGGGATTCCAGCTATCAAAGTTGGATTCCCCTTGTTTTTCTAATAAAGGGAAATCGGAACACCTCGTTACTTTTCTGAAACAGATTGTGTTTTCCCTGTCATTGGCGGGAAAGCCCAAAACCGTTCGTTTGGAATGAAGGGCTAAATTCATGAATCATTCAGTTAGGAGGTGGGGTTATATGATTTAGGGTAGGGACAAATTATTTGTAGGGAGGTGGAACAAATGATTAATATCACTTTTCTATAATGACTTCTAGGTAATAAATTAAAGCGGTTTTACATAATCCACCTTCCGCCATCTTTGTTTCTAAATAATTTATAACCAGAGTTAATTGATGAACTGCCTTTGACCTCTGCACAAACAGTATCACACAACAAGAAGTATGGTTCCATCCTGTTGTGTTGGGTTACCTGATTTTCTGGTACCAACACAATTGGTTACAGTCATTATACAATAAACAGTAGGTAACGAACGTGCTGTTATATTGTAAATCTGCCATACAGTACACTGTCATTGGCTGTTGATTTATGAAACTCATAATTCAAACTGAGATTAGAATTTTAATCTGAAATCTTCCTAGCAAATACAATCCATTATTTTGTTGATTATTTATTCTCTCTCCACTTCTGCCACCATGAGTCCTTTATCACCACCACAGAAGATAAAATTTTAAAAAAAAAAAAAGAAAACACTGCGCATGTTAGATCTAGACAGGTCTTCTAATGTAATACATCGGCAATGTTCGCATTCCGAAGGTTTTTGGCATAAAAACCCAAACAAACCAAAAACAAAACAAGTATTTCAGTTGGAATGCGTCATCCCGGCTGATAACGGGATTACAGTAACTTAAAGACGGGGCTTTGAAATCAGGTGGTTGCGTCATAGAGGTAAGAGGCCAGATCTGGCTAATAAAGAACCAACCAAATAACTGACCAATCAGTTGCATGTTTAGAGGTCTGTTCATATCTACAATCAGGGAGAAAATGAAACAGCTGAGTTAATTTTCCTTTTACACCCAAGCATAGCTTTTAGTTTCAACTTGCACAAGTAAAACAACACATTCCAGCATATGATCATACAAGCGCTTGTGATATTAATAGTTCCATTTTGTTGTTCCAACCCCACCCCTCCTATTTGATGTAAGGAAATATTTCCTAAGTGCACAAGAATTTTAAAAATTTGTCGCGATATTATCTAAAATAACAATCATTTATCTTCAAAATCCTAGCTAAATCCAAGAAACACCGTTTGATTTATAAAAGCTGAAAATTAATCAACAGTTTTATTCAATGTGTTAGAATGGTTTAACACATGCTCACTTTCATTATGTAATACTGTGCAATAACTTACACCTTAATACCTGAAAATAATGTTTGGAACACAGTTGACTGTTTTCAAGATAGCTGGTTATGGCCTACAGAGAGCAACAAACTGATCTTGAATTCGATTGTGCCGTCCGTCGTACGCGATATATTGTTGTTGTTTGATTTAAGTCGTGTATCGCTTAACTTGGAATTTATGACTACGTTAATGTGCGCTTTTGCGCACTAATTAATTTTTCAATTAATCGCTGATGGCATACATCGTTTGTCAAATTGTTTTGCAGTTTCCTATATTTGGGACAGTCCATATCTCCGAAATGCGTAGGTCACAGAAATCTATTTTATAGATACTTAAATTTCTTATTCCTTCGATTGTAACTGTTGGTACTAAGCATACATAAGCAGCCGATAAATATACCAATCTAAATCGTGCATCATCTCACGGACTTAATTTACAAACAGACATATCGGCAAGGTCTCAAACAATTGCATATGAATATAGAAATGTAAACTTTGCAATGTTATAGAAGATAAATTTCATATTTTGTTAGTGTGTACATGCGATATTAAACACACCCGTGTATTATTGCATGTGTCCGAATATGGAAATTATGTCTTTCTTGAAGTTGCTGTTAATGTTTTTCAGGTTTTGCATTTAAAACTGGATTTTTCCTAATATTGATATTCTCTACGAAAATTGTTATACATATTTTAAAAATACAATCTCACTCCAGTGAGTTTGGCAAATTGCAGGTGATGAATTGTTGCACAAACGATTCATATTTTCGATCCAAATGGTCATGTGACTACTCTTTGCAATCGGGGATACGGGGAAAAGCATCAAAGAAACAAAAAAAAAAAAAACAATTATCGTTATCTGTATACTATTTTTGAGGGGAAAAAGAGTTTTCATCCTTTTTTAATCAATTATGTCCACTAAACTTATTTCTATAGCGTTTGAAGTAGAGAAATATTGCTTCATTGAAAGATCTTACAGCGGATCTTTGCAAATCGGATAAGAAAATTTATGTTCCTATTGTCCTTGTGTCAATTCCTTGTGTCAATTTCTCGCTGCCTGCTCTTTACGTCCTTCTTTGCGACAACTTCCTTTTTATGGCCAGTGCAAAGTGAATTGGTAATGTTTTCTTTATGTCGTTGTTCTAAATTCAGTCTTTCCTCGGCAAATGTTTCAATTGTATATGCTGAAATAGTGTATTGTAATAAATTTGGAGTATGCGCATTTTGTTATAGCTCCACGGGGGGGGGGAATACTTAGATTTTTGTGATTACTTGTTCGATTATTGGATCTCGGTGCAATGGAAATATTCCTTAGCCCGAAATAATTAGCCAATTACTAGGAGCAAACCTCACGGATTGAAGTGTTAGTGAGTTTCCATGAGGCCATGGTTCACTTTTAGTGATTTCAGGTCAAAACCGCAAGAGTATCCCTGGAGTATCATAGTCCCTATTAAAATGTACTGCTGTACATTGGTTGTCTGCTGTGTTAGGGGATAGTTGTATAGTTTCTACGGCTTGAACTGCTGACGGTACGGAAAGTTGGTGAAGAGAAACCATGCAGATGTGCGGTTGATAGATATTTGGCAAGTTGTGAGATCTGTGGTCTTGCATTGATTAGAGAAAAATTTATGTATAGAATGGACACGTCGGGCTTTTTAATTTACAACTGAAGTTGTATAGAAGTCTTTGGAAATTTGGGGTAAACTTATGACTTCTAGCGTAATCGCGCAAGGGTTTGACACCGCTCTGTCAAGCAAATACTCCTGGCTTGTGACAGTGTGCAAGTTAAAACTTTCAATAATACTTTTTTTCTTTTTTGCAATCGGCAAAGCCAGGGTCTGCAATACTTCCACTGCGATCTGCGATACTTCCACATGCTTTATTCGTGACCACCATGAGAACTGCGATACTTCCATATGCTTTACTCGTGACCACCATGAGAATTGCGATACTTCCATATACTTTACTCGTGACCACCATGAGAACTGCGATACTTCCATATGCTTTACTCGTGACCACCATGAGAACTGCGATACTTCCATATGCTTTACTTGTGACCACCATGAGAACTGCGATCTGAAATTTGTTCTACTTGTGACCACCATGAAAAGGATATGTTCTTCCTGTTATCTGAATCAAGGCTAAGTCCATACTTTTACGGCATGTGAACAACATTCTACATATCTACATGTGATGTTTCACATTTTTAAATAAGCTGTATGTATATATGTATGTATGTATGTATGTATGTATGTATGTATGTAAGAATGTATGTATGTATGTATGTATGTATGTATGTGTGTGTGTGTGTGTGTGTGTGCGTGCGTGCACATGTATATATGTATTCAGTAAAAAAAAATAACGACTACGATCGTTATGGGTTCATTGCATTTAATTGTAAACGGAATCATAGAAAGAAATAGACCTGGAATGAATGTTGAATATTACTTAGTCTTAATAATGTGAATTACATACAAGTTAAATACATTATGTAGTTGTTTTTAACTTCTTTGAACTTCTATAAAGCAGGAAATTTTCCAAATTCTTTTATTTTTTCAAATCCAGTACGAAATGACACAGCCTTTCACCATCGTGGATTAACTAATATTAAACCTTGACCTTGTATCAGACTAAGATAAAAACTCACTTTTTGTACACAGCTGTCTTACAAAACGATATTCAGTGCAGAAGTGAATTGTGTTAGCAACGTGCAGCGTAAAATAAACAGAAGACGAATTTTTCTCAGACCAAAAACGTTATCACTAAAGTAAAACTGCGATTGGCATGGTACTAACAAGGATTATAGGATTGAAGTATAAATACTACAATCTGACTCCATGTGGTCAACAAATAAATAATAACCTAGGTCAGTAAGGGTATTATACTGAGAATACACAAAAAAAACTTAAAGCAAAAAAATTACAATAACATCAGAAAGTTTCCTCATGTGTTGAAAGTCGTAGTAACGATTGCATTTAGGTTGGAGATCGAATCAGTCTGTCATAAAGTGTTTCATAGTGAAGAGGTCATTGCAAGAAACGTACTGAGGCCATTATTCGTCTTTTAATATGTAGGGGTGGGTTATATAAATATGACCAATTCTAATTCTTGCAATAACTGCCTCGTCCTTACGGATGGATCTATAGGAAGGAGGCCAATTGCCTAGAGTTGGTTTGATCGCATGGAGCTTGTTATTCACAACATCATTCCGTAATACCACTTACTAAATACAGATTTTTTTAATTCTAGGTTTAAAATCGTATGATATTTTATAAACAGATGGTTGTAGATATAGGACCATTTTAGCAGAGCAGAATGCTTTTTCATTACCTCCAATACCGACCTATCTCTCGGTGACCAACACAGAGGTACACAGCTCGGTATGTTTCATGGGAATATTGGTCAGGGTTTCCTTAGTAACTTTGAACATTATAGCCTTCTACAAAATGATTTATAATGCACAACAAGACAGAGAACATGGTGTGTTTTTTTTTTTCAAGCATCATGATATGCTGGTTCAAGTCTTACTTATCACATGGGTGAACACAGGTAGCAATGACATTTACCACATCATTACAGTACCGATAGCATGTACACCGGGAATATGAGTGAACCGGAACAAATAAAGGTCCAATTTTGAATTTGCCGCAGCAGTTACGTATATAAAACTGGATGTTGGAATTAGTACCAAATCATGACTAAAAGTCTGGATAAAATCTTGAGCAAGATCCCAGGAAACTATGTGACCAAAAGAAATTATAAGGTCACCATATGGCGATATAAGTAGAGTCTATAGACACAATGGCTGTTAGATACCTAAGACTGTCAGAATAGAGCATGTTCTATTCCGTCTGTCAGGACATGCAGAATTGTCCCATGCGAAGCAAAGATCCTGCACACGGAATCAGAACAACAACTTTGTGCTCAAAGCATAACAAAGAGGAAATAAAACAAAGATTAGAAGAAACAGAAAAAATTTATTTAATTGTATCATTGTAAAAGAAAACTAAAATCTGTAGGATCCTCGTTAGCTTTAACAGACATAAATTCATCATATTATTAAAAGTTCTTGCCTTCTCTGAATCCATGGTCGTACCCTAAGTGGAACGGGGTTTTTCTTGTCAGAATTTATGGTTTTACTCCAAGCTCTACGGTGTTTTCATTCTCTGAATCAATGGCCTCACTCCAAGCTCTACGGGGTTTTCATTCTCTCATTCCTTACACCCTAAGCCGGACGGGTTTCCATCCTCTTCTCGCATCCAAGCTATACGATGAATATGATGGATGTACCGCCACAATTAATAAAATATACAGTCAATAAAGTCTTATTTTTCAATAGTGAAACTGCTAGACTTGTAAATTGGCGGGAAGGGCAGGGACTTCAATCATTTGTCACATAATGCAAACGCAGAAACACTAATGGGGAGATCACAGTGGATTCAAACACGTGTCTTGACAGACCGTGTAAACTGCGTATCAAACAAACAATGGGATTATATCACAGTTGAAATCATGTTGGGGCTACATAACAGCAAATATATATTGATAGGTGCCTTTTACGTGCCACCGTATGCAGCATATCGGCAACACTAAATACTAAGTATAATATAGTAATAGTTTCAAACCTAAACATATAACTGTGGCATGTAGTTTTAACTGTCCGGATATTGTTTTAGAATGAGATAAGATAATGAAGTCCAACAAACTCTTATTAACTTGACTTCCGCAACCGATTTAATGCCTATGTCTAATACAGGAGCACCCAATTCGTGAAAACAACCCACTTGACATAATATTCACTGTTGATTCCACACTGATATAATCATCAGTAAAGATACCGGTTATATCTTATTGTGGCGTTGTGGTCACACAGATTCTAACCCATCTTATGAATAGCAAAGCCAGCAAATACTCTCGGTACTCTAGAACCGATTGGGATACCTTGCAGGTAGATATTAATGATTGATCGCAAAGACTTGTAAGTGTGTGTGAATCACGATTCAACTTTCACCAAAATGTCACTTCTATCAGCAGTGGATAGCCACATCCTAAGCATCTCAAGGTCAACAAAAACATTCCTTGTTTAAACAAGTGTGCTAAATATTAATAGGAATAAAAATGGATGCCGTACTCTAAGGCCAAAACGTCAGGCGACTGGAATAAATATGGGCATGTTTTTTTTAAGAGAATGTTAGAAACATTTAGGGCGGGCTGAACAAGGTTGCATTAATACAATAATTCAAGAAGGCCTTCTGAACAACTCCATCAAACCATTTTGGAGGCATGCAAATTGTAAAGGTCGGTATGATATGGGTATCACCTCTGAAAGATTGAGATACTCTGAGAAATAATAATGAAGAGAAAGCCAGGACTTTAATAAAGCAGTTCACTGAAAATTACTCGGCATGCACAAATATGAGACAGAGCAATTTAGGACATCAAATATGTATGGTAGAAGAGGTTCGTATGAATCCAGTAATGGATTTAGGTCCTGACGAAATCCAAGCTTAGTGTTACAAGCACGTGCAGCCCCAATTGCTTTCTGCTTGTTTGTTATATTCCTAAGATCACTAAACATCGGCAATTACCTACGACTGATTTAGTGTCGACATTTCATGTGTATTCGGAATGTTAATAGACATCATGCGGAAAATTATACGCCTGTATCATTAACCTTTGTGTCGTGTAAGTGCAGGAGCACATTGCCTGTCGTCATATACTGTCTCATCTCGATGAAAATAAAGAACTTTGCTTAATCATGGTTTCAGATCAAATTACTGCCCTGAAACTCAATTACTTTTCAAGGTAGGTGACTTCCTTCAACCTTCCGACAAGGACAAACAAGTAGATATATCTATTCTCGACATCTGTCAGGCGATTGATACGTATCACACAGCAAACCGTTTTGTCCAGACTTCGCCAGTATGGCATTAAAGATACGATTCATTTATGGATTAAAGCGTTCATCGCAATATGAACAGTGAATTGACTCCTTGGTTTATGGATTAAAGCGTTCATCACAAAATGAACAGTGAATTGACTCCTTGGTTTATGGATTAAAGCGTTCATCGCAAAATGAACAGTGAATTGACTCCTTGGTTTAGGTCACAGCCGACTCTGAAGTACACGATAATACCGTTACAAAATTTCCTTTGGGTTTCTTCATTGACGTTTAAGTCGGTATCTTTAACAATTCAAAAATACTTCCTCAAAGTCATTTCTAAGATCAATGTTAGAATATCAGTCAACCATGAATGACCGATGCATAAAATCTGATTATGCATGACCGATGCATTCATTCTGATCATAAAAAGTTTGTGAAAGTAAACAAAAATTGGCAGAACTCTTTTCTCTACATCAAATTACCAAACACACCCAGGATATGCTTGGTACCAGAATGTTGGTCGACTTCAATAACCTGTCATAACAACAAAGACAACATTAAATGTGGTAGATAGTTAACACACACACACACACACACACACGATGCTTTAAAGCTGATTGTAGCAGATCAGTACAGTATAAACACTAATTTTTGTCAGAATTGTTATTGAGAAGAACCACCTTAAGAACACGAAGACACCAAGTTCGCACACCATTTGCGAAGTCTTTAAGATCCATCCCCATCAGTGATCATTTTAATTGATCAGTATATGCTCTCTCTCTCTCTCTCTCTCTCTCTCTCTCCGTTGCATTTACTACTGCAAGGTAATCCTAGAGAAAAGAAAAGAAAACGTAAGAACTAACTTTTGTTTCTGATTTGTATTTCAATTACTCTTCTCAAAGCAAACATGCTCTATATTTGTTTTGATTTGTTTGGAAGCAAACTAATGCGTATGCAAAAGAACTTGAACATCGTGGCTACCTCAGCCAATTATAACATTTTTTTGGAAGTAGAACATCAGTTTCCCAGAGGACCAGTATAGCGAACTCCAGTGGACAGTATCCAGCCAGAGTACCTTAGCCCTTACTTGTTTTTAATCGGCTTGATTAGAACAGGGCACCAGTTTAGTCTTAGTTGGAGAAAATAAATAGGTGTCCAGAATCCATCTCACGAATGACCGTGTAATTGAACTGTGGTAGCTGTTTGTTAAACCTACTAAAGCCATGAAGTGGATCTTTGTATTCTTCCATTGGATCAAAAGGTCGTGACCTATGTTACTAAATGGACAGGGGATGAAGTTTTGAGGGATACGGATGTCTTATGAAACACGGAGATTGGATGCCTTTTCACGTTTGGAATAGAAGCCCCGAAATGACATCAGTTCTATTTTCAAAGTAGAGTTTTAAACCTTTAAAAAAATGACAAATATTTTGGGAACATAAATTGCATTGAATATTCAAAAACATTTCGCGAGAGTGGGTGCTTGCCATTTGTACACAGAAGTGCAACTGGTCATTAAGAAACTTTGTTCTAATAGTAGTCTGATTGTTTGACTACATGACACAGTCATTGACCAGTAAGGCATAAGACCTTATTGATCGATTGTCACTGTTTGACTACCTGACACAGCGATCAATGGGTGAGGCATAACGCGTTATCGGTCAATTGTCATTGTTTTAACTGGGGGATCAACCTGAGTTTCCCTTGAATCCGATAGGTAGCGCCATCAGAAAACACGGTCCAGCAAATCCAGTATACGAATCTCTTTGCCGCTATAATAACATTTACTGTTGATAAAAATCTTCAAACGCGAATTATTTATGTATGTGATTGTTTATAAGAAGTTTAAAAACTGCAAAGTTATGGGTTTTGCACGAGTCCGATGATACATTTTGTATTTTGTTTTTAATTTTATTTAAATGATGTATGTTGATTTAAGAGAGAAGAAAATAATTTAATATTGCTTTTCTGAACAAAACACAATTTGTTTGCAAGAGATTTCTTAGTTTATTCTTTTCTTTCTGTCTAAATTTGCTTTTTATTTATTTCATTTCATGTGGTTCTTTTCTTTTTTGATACTTTGTCTGAAAGTAAAACACCCTGTTTTTGATAATAGTATTGACAATTTATTTATAGTAATTGTCGGGAATTTTTAAGCCATAAAAGTAATATTTGAGGAGCAGCAACAACAAAAACAACAAGAACAGTAGTAGTAGTAGTAGTAGTAGTAGTAGTAGTAGTAATAATAATAATAATAATAATAATAATAATAATTTCATTTACTTTGATATGATAGTAATAGTGTTTTTATTGATATTGTTGTTATTGCTATTGTCCGATGCAATGATGATATTGTAAAAATTAATCAGTCATAACACAGAGTTGATGAAAAGGCGATATTTAGTAAAATTTGACGGAAAAGTATTCTTTTGTCAACTTTTCTACATTGTTCGGAGTTCTACCTAAAACTTATTCACCGAATCAGATAAATCTTGAAGCTTTTGTATTTTAACAGCTGTCAAAGTGCAAAAATGGTTGACTTCTTGGAATGAAATCTTTTAATTGCTCAGAGATAATTTTGCTATTACAAACTTTCAAGCTCTGAAATTTGACATTTTATATCTAATGAAACAATTATTGGCATGAAAGAAAAGCTCATACCCATTTCTAGCATTCTAGGATCTTTCACTGACCATAAGTACAATTCTAGTAATTGTTATGCGGTAGTGTAAAGTTAAAATTTACACCTCTTAAAAATAATTTAATATCTCAGACTTTATTATTGATATCAGTAAAAATACTCATTGTAAATTACTAACATTTGTTTGGAATTGCCTCCACAGTCATACTAAATAATAGAGGCCCCGACTAATGCTGTCACATACAGATTCAGATTCTTCCTGATTATGGTAACGGACTCAGATATAAAGCTGTGGATGATTCAGGGCATTTGGACCAAAAGTGTTAAGGTTCCCATAAATCACGACTAAGCGTTGCAAAATGTAGTTTTTACAGGCAGAAGGGGGATGTCAGAATAAATTATTTCAAACTAAGGGGTACAAATCTGAGCACCACTAACCAATTTCACAAAGCACTACTAACCAATTTCACAAAGCACCACTAACAAATTTCCCGAAGCGCTACTACCAGTTTCCCAAAGCACCACTTGCTTTGGGTAAATAGATTAGTGATGGGGTCATTTTTCCATTGGAAGCTGCTCCTAGAAGGGTAAAAGACCAATAAATGTATCAGAATTGATTTTCTGAATCAGCAGTTTAATGTGATGTGATGTGATTATGATTTTTAACGTAGCTTTAACAATTTTTCAGTCATATCGCTACGATGTCTGCAGTGTGGCAGTTTATAGTGATGTCTAGCACTGGGGCATCATGCCGCAGACATGTAGCATGATGTCCCACCCAGTCACATTATCCTGACACCAGGCCGACCAGTCCTACCACTAACCTCTTAATGCTGAGCGCCAAGCGAGGCAGCTGTTAGTACCATTTTTGTAAGTCTTTGGTATGACTCGACCGGGGATCGAACCCACGACCTCCCGCATCCGAGGCGGACGCTCTAACCACTAGGCCACCGGAGCGGTCTAGCAGTTTAATCAAAACTTAAGTAATTAATACGGATTTAAAATTTGAAGAAAAAAATATTTAACTTGTATTCCGTTGAAGAAATACGGAAACAAGAAAAGCGACATTTCATGCTTGTCACAGTGTGTGCACACAATGTCAGGTTTCTGCGAGAAGCCAATTTGTGGCATCGATCAAATACCGCTAATCCGCTATCTGACACGTTTGAGTAGGTGATTGACTCGTTTGAGTAGGTGATTGACTCAGTTTTATGCTTTTAGACCGTTGTCTTTGATACTGACAAAAAATATTTTTTGCGCGCTATTTTTGTTTTACAACTAAATATTTATAACCAATAACATGTTGAAATCTATTCTCAAGATTTTGCAAGATTCATTTTGGGAAATTATATAGTGACCAAAACAGACACTTGTAAGGCAAGATGAAGGATAAGACCTTAGTAAACCAAATGTTTTCCCCCACCGAAACCGGGCGTTAAACCTGTTGTAGCGCGTATGTCGAAATTATCAAGTCGCGATTTCAGAATAAATTAATGATATAATTATAGGTATCCCGCATGACCATGACGGCTTTTCCTTTGGTGACATCTAAGAGGGAGACAACTCTGAAAAGACAATGGATGTAGAGGGATACTGTTTAGCCTACTGTTTAGATCACCCAGATATCGACCAATATATGTTTGTTTGTTTGTTATTTTGTATCTTGTTTAATACAACTAGTTAAGCAAGCATCACTTAACTGACTATTCACCATTCCTTTTGAAATTTATCGCACCTTTACCAGCTTGGGTCAACTGTTGTATTGTGTCCCTGGGCAAGGCGATACACAGTTTTTGCTGCTGTTCGTTTTAAGTACGAACCATCTTACCCCATTCTAGCGACCAACCGGTTCACACTTAGACCTTTACACATTGTGATTTGTATTACATTTTTATTTTAAAACTTTAGTATTCGATGTACTAACAACAAGTTTACATGCGATAGTTTTGTGCATCGAAAGAAATATTCCTTATCGATAGAGTGTGAATCGAAGATGCACAAAACAAACAATTGAACAATCATCAGAATGCAATGATAGCAAAATCAGCTTTGTGGTCAGGTGTTAGCAAATTAGCTAGTTGGGGAGGTAGACCATAAGAAAGAACCTAACGTAAGTAACACTCAAAATCACACGTTTATTTCATAGAACCCAATGATATTGCCTGTAAACACAAATCCACAAATCAGCCAAACAAGTATAAATACAAATAGCAGGTAGACATGCATATCTTCACACATACGGACGCACACACAACCACACACACACAGTTATACCTGTCACGAAATTCGCGTTTTATCCCTTCACCAATGATGTTTGAAGGGGTGTTTTTCCCATACGTTCGTGTGTTTGTTTACTACCCTCTCAGTAGTTCGTTACTCCCTTAAAGTGTGTACCTATTTTACTATTTTCACCTACATTTATACAATTGTGTACATGTAAGTGGATGTATCTAGGTCACAGAACTAATGTGCACGCTGAGTGACTTTTATGTTTTCAGCTCTTCGTTATACCTTTAGTATTTTGGAAAATATTTCATCTGCACTCACACAAACTGGCACCTAGATGCATATTGAGGAAAATAATTGAACCATCGAAAAATATGTCGCTTTGATCAAATTTCCACGCTTTAATGAGTTTTTTTTTTTCGACTGTACCTTATTACACCCTAAATCATTTAGAGCATATTTTCATCTATGCTCACGAAAATTTGTTATGTAGAGACATCTGGACGACAGCAAATCAATCATATATAAATTAGGTCAGTGTGACACTCACTATATTATTAATGTAGATACATCTTGATTGAAGCTACTCAACCAGTTCAAAACTACCCGGGCTTTCATTTTGTGTTTTCACCGATCTGTTTGCCACAGTCCCAATACATTCAACCCTATTTACCGTTGCACACAAAAACTGGTGTGTCGATATTAATCCAGATATTTTTAAAACCTAGATACAGTCATGCATGATATGTAACTTTAATCATTCCGTGTTTATTAATTCTTGTTTAGTCGGGGGTAAATTGAGTATTACGACACAAAACGTTTTCGAAAGTTATTTTTTAATGAATATTTATTTTAACTGTTTTCCATTAAAAAAAATCTACCATCTTAAACAAAGTCTTGAAACTGATTCACGTTGACATGTAAGTAACCCTTTCATACTGTTGGTTAATTTTGAAATGTACATTAGATTAATGCGCAATGTTACAGGACATCTGCAGTCCTCTCATCCAGTACCTGATCTCAGATTACAGCTATTACGTACAGATAAGTAATGACGAATATAGTCCCATTTAAGTTTAGTGTATTTTTTCCCGTTTGTTTACTTTGTTTATTCTTAGTACTCATTTAAACGAAATTGTTTGTTCTTTAGACTATGACCATTATGGTGTGCATCTTTTTTTGGCTCCAGTTCACAGTGAGTAATTAGACATTGATGTTCTCCTGAAGGACTCATGGTACTAACGATATTGAAGACTGGAAACCAGTCTAGAAATGGGCAACAAATACAAATATAGTATATGTGGGTTTGGATGACCAGGACTGGTTAATAACGATTGTAAGATTTTAGTAAAATGCTATCTTTTAAGAGCTTATCCTAGATGTAACTGACAAAAAACAGAGACATTGTTTAACTGATGGAAGATAACCGATGACAACAAATTAGCTGTAAGTTTGTATACATTTAGATTTGTCTCAAGTCTTTATTTAACGTGAAGTCTTACGTTAGCAAAGTTAAGGCCAAGCAAAACAGTGACTTTGTTACAAAAGCTGAGAAGCCATGATTACTGAAGTCAAGATTGAACGGACCGAAAATTGCACTGACACTCTAGAGAAATAGCGAACAAATATTTTCATAGCGGAAAGTACCGATTGTCACTTACGTCGGAAACTTCGAGGCCTTTTGTCTTCCCTTTTTTTAAGACAAAATGTCAAAATCTTTAGGATGGAAATAAATCAATTACTCGACTGGTTCCGCATTAAATCTAATTTAATGTTGAAAGCAGATTTATAGAATAGAGCGTCTTCAAAATGTCAATCTCAGTATGAATGAAAAATTGCAAAATATTTAAACGATTGACAAAGTAAACATATAAAATATATTTTGCGAATCTAGTTTATCTACCGTCATCAAATTAAAATCGGTTGATTTTGTATTATATTTTTATTTGATCTTGTTTAAGATCAAGTCCAATCCTATTTCTAAAGCTAATAGCCATTTGGGGCTGAGCTATTACATGGTAGCATCAGGGGTGAGAATTTGAATAGAAATTTCCTGGATGAGTAAAAAACCTATTTCGATTTTGATCTTCTGATCAAACATGAATAACTCTGCCCAAGGAATATTTGTCCATGAACGTTGAGTTTCTTTATGTGAAACCTACGGTTATTTAAAATTAAATTCTATGAAATTCCATCGCTTTCATCGATTTCCTTCTCGTGTATTTTTGCATAAATAAAAAAATTAAAATGTTGGCTCACACCTCACCTGTCTTTGTGACCAAGCTGTATAGATTAATATCGGATAAAGTGGTGGATAATGTGATATACTTGAATTTCATGCTTGGACAAATTTCATAATCTGAATTTAAACGTACTATTACCCCTGGTGAACGTTCAGCCGTTATTTACAGGAAAATAAACTGAGTGACATTATGGGGTCGGCATTAGTAAGTGCACTTTCCTAACCACGATGCTTTTGTCATTTTATTGAGTGCAAATATTTGATGTCTGTATTTATGTTTTGATATACAACAGAAAATATAAACAGGCACTATTCGCCTGAAAAGATGTATATGCTTTTTAACAAATAAATTCTTTGCATGTTCTTTGTATATTATGAAACTAATATTAATAAGATATCGACATAGAGATGGACTATAAATACTTACCTATCGAAGTTGTTTCCATGTGCTATCTATGCATAGTTTGTCCCATCTACAGAAGAAACAACTTTGTTTTACTTTACTCAGTGGGTATGATTCGACACAGGATGCAGAGTCAATTTTCGTGGGAGACATTTAAGATATACTTCAGCCTTTGAAGAAAAAATACCATGGTACTTTTTGTAAGAATAGAAATTAATATCATGTGACTGAAATTAAAATGAATGTTGTGGTTATCTCACACTTTGGTCTACCATTACACAGCACAACACTCCAAAAATCATGATAAATATAAGTCCTGTAAACAAACAAGATCACTACGATCGGAACTTTTTGACAACAAGTGTTTATGGACACTATGAAACAGGCGGGGAAGATTCCATTTGTTTTAGCTGACATTTACAAAACTATTTACATGGGGTGATACGTACATAACACTGTACATGTGATGACATAAAACAGTACTAGTGGCGATACTTACATAACACTGTACATGTGATGACATAAAACAGTACTAGTGGCGATACTTACATAACACTGTACATGTGATGACATAAAACAGTACTAGTGGCGATACTTACAAAACATTGTACATGTGATGACATAAAACAGTACTAGTGGCGATACTTACAAAACATTGTACATATGATGATACTTATATTAGGACAGAATTTTTGAGTAAAAGCAATAACATTGAAATTTTCTCTAAATTGTATTAAAACTAATTTTTCATTCGATTAATTTTTCATTGGATTATTTTGGAAGTAATTTCCACTAAAATATATTGAGATTAACTTTATTTCTTTTCGTATTACAACTATATACTATTTTAATAAAGATTGCGCCCTTACAAGCAAGTGCAAATCCCCCCTCCCGTATTATACATTTTGTTTCTGTATGCCAAGTCAGCAAAACTAGTATTCCTAAATTGTGTCAGTACTTCGTGGCCAGATTCTTAACGTTTTTTTCTGACTGAGTAAGCTGTACGATTCAGCCGTTTCTCTGGCCGCTCTGTCAAGAATCAGAAGGTTTCGTTCGCCTTTCTTACAGGTAAGAATCGTTTGTGTTCGAAAATTTCTTTAAAGAATAAATACTTCTAATGTGAGAGATTTCTACGGTAAACTTCATAGTTTTGCAACATTCTTGTGACTTCTTTTTATTTTATATTATAATGTAATGGAATGTTTAATTGTTTTAAAGAATTTATATTCATTTGCCTTTATAGTAATTGTTATTGGAAATGACGAATTCGCTACCAACTTCATGTTTAGGTTTAATTTGGAAATAAAATATTCTTTAAGTAATAAAGAATAATGTTTAGTAATCTATTTCAAATTAGTATTCTATTTTAAATTTAGTAAAATACATTTCTTCAAAACGATTGTTGCATTAATCGAAACTATTGAATTTTATACTCTTTGGTTATCATGAATTTAGTCGAGATTTAATTATCTGTATTATATTCTAAAACCCAGAAATTGCACAAATGAATGAAGTTGGTAAGTTCGAAAGAAAGTATAATTTTATATGTATTTCATGTATTTTAAATATAAAGGCTTTATAAGGTGTATCCCTAGAATGTAGTATTATATATCAATTATATAAATAAAGTCCGTTCTGTCAAAGAATCAGAAGGTTTCGTTCGTCTTTCTTACAGCGATTCCGGTACCTCCGCATTGCCAAGTTCCCCAAAGAATGTAGCCGTATCTGCAACGTTATGAGTGACACCTTCATCCTTAAGAGAGCCCGAACTTTCTTCTCTCTCTCTCTAATCATGGGCAAAGACATCTCTTAAAGTTACTAGTATTTCCTTCTCATAGCACGGAATGAGAATAAAGTTTATGATATGATAACAGCAAACTTTTCATAATA
>JAECUM010046535.1:0-18881 GCA_016617855.1 Megalonaias nervosa | reverse complement strand
ATATAGTAAAGCAAATAAATGAATAAATAAAGCAAATGTCCGCATCAGGCGAAGAAAATATGTTAGATTTGCAGTCTCAAAGCTAGAAACATGCTTTATTTATTTATTTATTTATTTATTCATTTTTGTACTAAATTCTCATAATTTATTATCATTCTTCTTCTTTTTCGTCTTCTTCTTCTCCTTCTTCTTCTTCTTCTTCTTCTTCTTCTTATTATTATTATTATTATTATTACTGTTATTATTATTATTAGTAGTAGTAGTAGTAGTAATAGTTGTTGTTGTAGTTGTAGTAGTAGTAGTAGCAGTAGTAGTGTTATCACAGAATTCTCATAAATATAGACTGACTGGCTTAGTGACAAATCCATCCTAAGACTTTAAACATATCGGTAACAATGTACTTTAAAATACGTACTAAAACTACCCGTAAGAAAGGTCGTGAAGTTAACTTTTTCTCTAAATATTTGTTGCTTTCCTTCTCATGGTGCATAGAAGGTGGTTATACAGATGTTCCCAATGTGACCCAGACACCTTTGGACAGTTATTGAAGGAACTGCATGCCTCTGCACCGCCTGAAGATGTCCAAAACGGGGCAAAGCTTTACATGAGAAACAAGCATCAGAATACAATCGAAACAATCGAAGAATAACAAATAAGTACTGCATCGACGCCTTAAAAAATGTGAAACGTGATATTAATATTTTCAAGACAAAAAATTTATAAAGTAAAATGATTTATCAAGGGATTTACAAAACACTGCGGCTTAACTTCACTCAGAATTCAACTCCAACAATCTGTTCCGACGAAAGCCGAAGCTAGTAAAATTACCCAGCACCGAAGTGATGCCAGCAAACGTCAGTAAAATAAATCAAGCTGCAAATGAACGGTTGAAAGAATTAGCTGGTAAAAAAGCTCGGAATATAACTGCAAGTCTAATAGCGGGAAGTGGTCTACGTGTTAGACGATAGCAAATATAATAAGATGTTCAAGTGTTTGTCTGATCCCGCATTTGACATGGATACGCCAGTCCTCAAAGATGAATCGGTGCGTGATTATCAGTATTATTCTTATGATGTACGTGTGCCTGACTCTCAAGGAAGACTCGAATTGCAAGTTCAGGATACAATTAGATATTTCTTGCCCGCTGAGACATTCATTGAGATCGAAAGTAGACTTTTGAAAGCAGATAATACAGCATAAGGAATTGATGATCAAGTTGGTTTTATTAATGATGGCGTCATGGCGTTATTTAACAGTGCCACATACTTGATTGACGGAAATCACGTTGAATCATGTCTCGAAAATGCTGATGTTGCTACCACGATACTTGTTATTGCAAGATACAGCGATGATTACTCATGGTCAGCTGGTCCGTCAATTATGTTTGCGAAGGATACCACTGATCAGCCCGAGAGCAATAAAGTGAGACTCATTGCAGCTGGAACTGAAGTTACATCAATGAAGGAAAATGTCAACCTGGAATTTGCATCACGTTGATCAACGTTAAACGGTGATGAAGAATTTTCACGTGTAATTCTACTATCATATATCTTTAGAAGCTGCAGACATGTTAAAAAAGTTATATTTGGCGCTAAAGACACCGTGGAACTTGTGAGAAAAGCCCCCGACAATGATGCAATATGGCGTGCTGCTGGGGTTGATGCAGGTAAAGTAATACTAACAAAATTTTCGTTGTGGATGCCAACAATGTTTCCATCGCTAAATGAAGAACAACGGCTGCTCTCTTTCATGGGATCAGGTGGTAAATAAAAGTTGTCATGGTTGACGATGACCACAGACAGTATTCAAAGTAATATTGCTGGGTTATTCACATGGCAGATATCATCAGTGCAAGGTGTTACTACACCACGACATATATTCATAGCGTTTCAAGAAACCGCCAGGGCAAATTCACAGGAACGAAATCCATTGGCATTTGACACGCTTGGGGTTAGTGAAGTTTCTCTGAGAATAAACGGACATCAAGAACCGTCTGAAGAAGTGTTGCTGAATTTTGATAATAATCATGTTGCACGTGCTTATCATAGGTTGATAACATTCATGGGGCGTGATCAGAATGTTGATTCTGGTTTGAAGATATCTCAGCGGGATTCACAACATTATATCCGATCTATTGTTTCTCACTGGAACACTTGGATTTGCTCAGACAATCAGTTGTCGATATACACTTCCGAGCTCGTGTAGCTGGTTATAGACAAAACAATACTGCTTGAAGGTGTTGGTGGGCGAATGAGAGTTGTTGATGTCCCAGTGGAAAATATGTAATTGGATCCAAAGCGATCCCGAGTGCAAAGCACTTTATCGCTAGGGAATTAAATCGCCCA
This sequence comes from Megalonaias nervosa, assembly GCA_016617855.1. Taxonomy (NCBI): domain Eukaryota; kingdom Metazoa; phylum Mollusca; class Bivalvia; order Unionida; family Unionidae; genus Megalonaias; species Megalonaias nervosa. The sequence continues at coordinate 16,536 of JAECUM010046535.1, read as the reverse complement.
TGATATTATAATGTCATATCGTCACCTTAATGCTATTCTACCCCCTGGTCAGATTAAAAAGCTACAATCAGAATCAAAAAGATTTCTGGAATAAAAATATCTCTGAAATGCACAGCGTTGCAAGTCCCAAAATAAACTCAGACACTTCAGGAACGCCAAGCGATCAAAGACTGGTGTTAGACTTGATCTTTCTGTGGATGCCATTAAGGACACAGCAAAGACGGGTAGTATATTTCCATTTCTTGCAGCTATACCAGCGTTGATAGCCGCTGCAGCCTCAGCTGTTACAAGAACAGCTGTACTTGGTGCTGTGGCAACTGCCGCTGCGATGACATTAAAGAAAGCTACAGGACACGGACTAAAGACTTCCAACAAAATGGGCGGGGTCTAAGACTGCCAGGAACACTTCGCTAAACGCAAAGCGTTTCGAGCTTCCAATGTCCAGTTTTGATTTACTTGATGCTACTAAGAAATTAAACATGAAAAACTTCAGATGTGTTTTTTTGCGTGATCAATTACCAAAACAACCAAACCGTGTTGAAACCGGTATCATTAATCTCGATGGAAGTTCTGGTCCTTCCACCAACGGTGATAGGGGCACTCACTGGGTCGCATATGTGGTAGATCCACGTGGAGTTGTTTATTTTGATTCGTATGGACTGGCACCATCGAGAGAATTTTTACAATATATTAGTAGTAGAATACGTAGCACTCCGATCTGATATTCAACATTACCAACACAGACATTAACATATCCACCAATATGCGGCCCAGAAGAGCTTTCTGTACTCAACGCTGTGTTAAGGTCATCATGGACCACCGACGGTGGTCTGCCGCCGCATAAAGTCGTGGACGAATACACAAGTGGTCATTTTAAGCATTTTAATGGTTTATAATGGTAGCTATTTACGGAAGATCTGCTCTGAGTCTTACTCAGGGCAAGCCCCAGGGTGACTTATCCAAATGTGCAACCCTTGACGAGGTCAAGGATGAGTTCGCTAATCTTTTGCGTCTCGCATATGTAGAACAAAATGAAGTTGTTGTTTTTCAGGATCAGCAAGGACGGTTAAATACGAGCAATATCCCGTTGACAGATATTATTCTGCTGGTTCCAGGTGTGACTGAAGGTAACTTAGTGGTGTTTGCTAAAAACGGTAAAATTAAAAACTCGGAGGAGTCATTGTCAAAGATCACGGGAGAGATTGCTGGACGTGTCAAGAGAACTAGAGATACAATAACTGGCGATCTCAATATGGCTGGTAATACAATTACTGGTCTTAGAGAACCAGAAATAGACGATAACGCTACAACAAAGAAACACCTGGACGACCGCAACCTCCCAAAGATGAACTCGTTAATTACAATCAATGATGGACTGCTCTCATTCAGATCTGAACATGCTAATCATATAAACCCCGTGTTTTTGATTTTCGCATAAACATAAATAGAATCGCTGATGATTTCTTTGGAAAGGTAAGAGTCATCAGCGTTAAGCTCTCTGACATCAGAAAGATTACCGATGGTGTAATTCATCGCACAGCCCCAATCAACACTGAATATACATTAGCATCTGGATCAGCTTTATCCTCACCATTTAGTAACTCCATCAAATATACCGCTGAGGCTACCGGTGTGTACAGGTTCTCAGTACTCGGCGTAACAACATTTACAATATCTACCACAATTTCACGACGTTATCCAGTTAACGGATCTTCTGCATCATTCTATGTTAGTGACATTGGAGCAAAACGACGAGGAACATTCGTAGTGGAACCCGAATAAAAAGGCTTGGTCGCGTTGTACTATTGGTGTCAACATACCACTTACTTAGAGTATTAGCAATCGACATAATGAACCCCACCCCCTTCTCCTCTGACAAGGTATTGACGTTCAACGTTTCAGATATGAGCAAGTGTCTTTGTGGCAAAGTCAACTGTAAAATATCATTTATGCACATAAAGTTAAACAAAAATATACCACAGATGTATCGTTGTTACTGACATAATTGTATACGCTGCATCCGCCGTAGTCGCTGGAACAGTAACTATAATCGGAACATTATCAGCCAAATACACAATGACACCAATGATAGGAATTGGCGTGGCCGTTATAACCGGTGTTGCTGGTATTCTTAATATCATCGCAAAGAAGCCATCATGGTGCGCGGCTGATAAATTACACGAATATACAACGTTGCTATCAGCGACAACACGAGCACGCGCCAAATTATCATCGCTGATATTATCAGGGTTCAACGATAGAATAACATCAGATCAGGAATTTGCAGAAATGATTAAGGTTTATTATGAAGACAGTGGAAACCAACCACAGTCAGAATCCCCTTTTCCCTGACAAACACATAAAATGTCAGGGATTTAGATCCCTGATATAAATCAGGAAGTAAATAATAATGTTGCAAACTGATCGATCCTCGACATTAATGTCGGTGCGATTGCTAGAACAAATCATTGCTAATGCAACACCATCAACATTCACGATGATATCAGCAACGTCAACCAAGCCTGAGTATGACGTTAGCTTTCCTATTGCAATTCCCGCTAAGCAAATAGCACTAGCACAATTGGAAATAATTCACTGGTATTTGCGTATAAAAATAAGTCTGATGGAGCACCAGACTGGAACGTAATCGGTAGCCCCATGGGCAGTTATCAAATCGAACAAATCAACTATGAATATCAGCGCAGAATTAAATCTATCACAAGACAAGAATCCAAGATCGCTATCACGGTTAATGAGCCAACGTTAACTGCCGCCGTTGAAATATCAACGCCTGGCTACAGCATCGAGATATATCAATCATCGATCAGAAGTGTGTTAGGATGGCCAGAAGTGCAGCCATCAGCACCATCAGCACCACGCGCCCTCAATGATCTGATTATGTCTCAGACAAGCAAACGTACTGGGGAAGAACACCAGATTATTATCATAGTTCTCAGCTGTGCAGAGCATTACAATCTTACCTCCCCGCTTGGAGTGAACTCACTGTTTCCAGAGTTAATATCACTCCGAACGGCAAACCTCTCCCCCTTGAAATGAGATGGAAATATCCCATCAGCGATACGCCATTTACTGAAGATGATATCAAAGTATTATTCGATAACATTAATCAAAAGCACAAAAGAATGAGCGACAAACTGCGGAAATTGTTCTCCACTTACATAATCGAATACCCCCTCTCCTTGACTCACACCAAGGGCGATAATCTGAGTAGGAAAATCATTATACAGAGTATTATACAGACGATGATTGAAGCCAGCGGTGTATTTACTGAGCATGATGGCTCTATATACCCACATAAACAATTATTCCTCAACAAATATTCGATCACTTAGGCAGGTCTGCCGACATTTAAACTTCCTTGATTCAACGTCGACGAACTGAAGAAAAACGTCAGGGACATCATCAATGAATACTATCCCAAAATCGTCGAGGCATGGAAAAAATATCTCCTCCTCCAAACATTCTCACACATAACAATGATCCAGACGGTGGTGGTCGTCATATATCACCAGGTGTTGTCAACATCACATCAACGATATCTGTTAACCTCGTATGTGATGCTATTGATGGCAGCTATCAAGTAGATCTGATATATCCAGACAGGCACAGCAGGGATATATTCTTTATGCATTTATACCTGAAGTTCCACCTGGATATTTGATTGTTAGTACCTGTTGATCCGGTTTATCTGCGATGTCATAATCCGCTGTTGTCACGAATACATTTCAGACTTACTGACCAGCGCGGACATCTGATTGATTTACGTGCAGAATCTTTGTCAGTAAGTTTGTATGTGAGATCGTGAAGCGATCTGAATAGTCTACCATAGACTCCCCTCCCCCTTCGTTGTAGAACACCAGGACTCTGTCAAGCACTTTGCCCCTGAACATTTTCCCTGACTATTGTCCGGGGGGGGGAGGGGCTCTGAGTCCCTGATTTTATCAGGGACGTTGCAGTGTTTCATATTGATGTTTTGCACAGCAAAAGAAATATTATTTTTTTTACTATCCCCCTAATAAAACCAAATATCAATGAAACGCGCGAGCAAGTAGAGCAGTAGGTTGCAAACATTACACAATACCCTGATAAAATCAAGTATCAATGAAACGCGCGCTATTATTAGCCCGTCACATTCCATAAGTATCGGTGTCACAACTTTCACTTTCACGCTCTGGCTGTTTACAATCATACATAATTTTTTCAACTGTCTTAGCTAACAAGTCAGTTCTTGCGGTGTGAAATACTGAAATTTTTATTTTTGTTTATATTTCTTTGAAAATGATGAGTTGGTTATTATCTGCGATATGGATTACCGAACGCGGGCAAATACCGAAATATTTACCAGCTGCATAATTCGATGAAAATATTATTTCTTCGCCTGTCTGTGGATTTATAGATTTAACTGGTCATGGATGGTTATTCTTATTTCCAGTATTTCCCCGTGCAGAATTCTGACTATGTGTAATAACCTGAAGACTTCCCAGATAACAATCAAGATTTAGGTCGTTAATGTGATAAATCACAAAGCCATCTTCGATTAGGCCATTTAAACATTCATATACAAACCTATGTGAGTAATAATGCTTTTTCCAGCAGTGAATCTGAGATGACCAGCATTACTAACAGAACCGACCGGTCTTTTTAGTAGACAGTGCCTAATGATACCAGCACGCGACGCCTCATAATTCTTAATGATGGGATGCGCTCGGAACTCATCTACGTTATTTCCTTGCTCCTTTTGAATAGTATATATCTTTGTCTAAATTATGTGGATCAAACCGACTGCTCAGAAAATCTAGCGAGATAGTCTCCAGTATCTCTTATCTGAGATTCATGGCCATCATTTTTTGATCATCATACTGTTTCAAAGCTCTGTATTTTCTACCTCCACGTGTTACGCACAACTGCGTTTCCCCCTGACCCCCTTGTTACACTTCAAACCTGGCTTTGGTTCTAGACTCACTCGTCGCACACTCTGCAAGTGATATTAACAGAAATCCGTTACACAAGCTTTATTACTAGGAGTTGTAGATCCAATCATCAACCATTTGCAACTATTCTTTGCTCGAACCATTGTATATAACAAATTGAGGTTTAATAATTATATGATGGAGGAGTTTACAAGATTATCTGCGATCAAGCACTCTCAAGCTAGATTCGATCTTGACAGAATAACCCCTGACTTGCTGAGGCTAGCTCTGGTTGATGTTGATCCTGATTCGACGAATCAGACTCTAATCAATCGTATCCGTGAAGCCAAGAGGGAGAATTTCGCAACGATGACGAATAAAATTCCAAAACCAGGAATGCTGACGGGTATCGACAAACCATATTATGAGCATGCCTGGAATTGTGTTGCCGAAAGAATCACGGAACATTTTACAAAACGCGTTATTGGGGAATGGTCTAACAGATCTGACGCGCAAAAAAATAAATAAATGGGCCGAGCGCGTCACAGAAAATGGAGCTACGATCAGAGACGTTGCTGAGTTGGAAAAGAAATTAAAATTTCCAGTAAGGGTGAAGACGCTAACCGACTCGGTTTTGTATGAATCAAAATGTAAATCAAAGGGAGCTCACAACTCACACACGTGGACGTCAGACATAACATTATTTCCACGAACTCGAACTGTTAAATTTTATGACGGTGATATGTTCGATTTTTATCAGAGATAGCAATCAGCGCGACCCTGTGTCCATATGGCTGTTTCGAAGTTCCGAGTATAGCTATTATGATCAGTTTGTGCGTCCTAATGGCGAGCTGTATCGCACTGAATCTCTTCATTCAGAGATCACAGAGATTGCGTTGAAGTACACGAACGATACTGATGTTATTAAACGATTACTCAGTAATTGCTTCACCGTTCCGTCAATTGCTGCTCATTTCCTCAGGAGGAAAATTCATGGAGGCCAACACGGTTGGAATTTCTGGAAGATATACAACTCAGTTGTGTCGAATACAGACATGGCGATTTGTGGCATACTAAATACAATTATGGAGATGTTATCTCAGTTGATGTTGCTGCATGTTACCCCGGAAACGTTCTCGGAATGGGCGCGTGTGCTAAGTATTTCAAAAGATTTGGACATCCGACACACGAGATGACTCCGGTTGCAATAAATGGACCCTTGCCAGATTTCGACTTAACTGGATTCGCATGCATTAAGTCATTTGAGTTTACATCTTCACCGATAGCATCAAAATGCCTCCATCCAGTTGTCGCTCTTTGGTTTGATCGTCATTTCAATAAATCTGGGGATGACGAATGTGCAAAACGTGGTTGGGTTCCAATAGTGTTATTGCGATACATGCTTGATGCAAAGAATATTGATATCGTTGACCGTGAGTAAAGGAATAATATCTTATCGCCCACAAAAACAAGTCTGGCTACCAAAACCTCCTAATGCTAGCATTAGGGTGCTAGAGCCTAAAAGCGAGAGAGCTTGGCCCTTGACAGCAACAAGGATGACCATAATGAAGTTACACTTGCAAAAGAGCTGGGCAGAAAAATAATTGGGAAATTTACACAAGGAGCATCATACGATCATAAACGATATTGCACAAGATTGATTATCGACAATGCTGAGCTCGATTTCATAATTGTTGAGATAACAGAGAAACATATATTTGCAGATCGAAACAATGTTAACCTATCAGATGGAACCAAACTAGGCCCAATTGTGAGCTACATTGATGGTGACTCGCCAAAGTTTACTCATTTAAGATCTTCGATGCTAGCGTATGTTTCGATAAACTTATTATCAATGATAAAAATATTTCCTAAGGAAGCTGTTTGAGCCGCTATAGATTCATTCTGTATCAGTAACAAAAATGCAGGATTGCTAAATGAATTACAGATCGGCGTTGATTCATCGTGGGGCGAGTGGAGAGTGATAAAAAATACTTAGTTTTTCTGCATCTGCTGATTATAAACCAGTTAAGATATATTACAAAAATAGTCAAATGTCACAGCCATCATCAACACTATCGGTATATGATCCTGTGGCCAGACATAAAACCGTTTATCTCAACGGACCTGGCGGTTCTGATAAAACAACACGCGTGATAAATCTATTCAGGGGTTTAGATGTGGTAGTACTAACTGGGACTCACCGGCTTGCCATAGAGATGAAAGAAAGAGGTGTCAAATCTCATACTTATCACAGTTACTTTCGGTGGAAGGGAGATGCGTGGACACCTGAATGAATGGGTGAAAAATAAGCACGGTATCAGTGGACGTGTTAAAAATGTTTCTTGATTGGCTATTGACTCGGAATACTGCTGTTATCATGTGTGGTAATCATGGTCAAACACAACCTTTTGTCGGCTCATCTCCGCATGCCTGGCTGAAAGAATTTGTAGATTATTATGAGGAGATATTTGATGATCACCGGGCACTTGATTTGACTCTGAGGGAGTTCAAGAAGTTGGCCAGAGATTTTTATTTTTTGCAGACTTTAGAATGTGAATCAACTTCACGTATGCAATATGTCGTTGTTGTAGATCTGGATTTTTATACCCAACGTCATGAACACGGCACGCTTGATCAATCGCATTTATTGGATACTCTCCATGTCTTGGTTGATCTTTCTCGTCAAGTCGGATATCAAGTCGGGTTTCAGGACCACAGTAATTATACCCAAGAAGATGCTTCTCGCCAGGATAATTAGCCCATGGAGCCCCAGGTAATATTCCCTCTGAAGCAGCGATATCACCAGGACATTTCGTTTCCATCGCTAGAGATGAGGAGACAAATTTGTATTTCTTTGTACCACATTTCACTCACTTGCCTGTAAGTGCACGCTTTTTATTCCTCGTCGTTATTATTTTAATCCACCGGTATTGGTGGGTGCTCTGCATCGAACACAATATAAATCCATATACTTATTATATTTCTACTACATGGATATCAGTGACTTCTCAGCGACACGAGAGCAACAGCCAGTCAAGCACCATTCAGCGCTACCAAATTCAATCAGACCAATTATCATAGGTCCATCTGGGTCTGGTAAGACGCAATTGTTATTGAACCTGATAATGAGATGACTTAAGTGGGATAAGTTGTATTTAGTGGCACCATCTGTAGATGATCAGCAATGTTACAATGTTCTTAAGGAATTCAATGAAAATGCAAAGTCGGAGGACGAGGACGGTAGTGATATTATTGAATTTAACACCGACATCAACGATGCGCCGTTGGTAGATGATCTCAAAGGGAATATCAACAATCTCGTAGTATACCATGATATGATGCTAGACAAACAATCAAATCCAGCTCGGATATTTTCCCGAGGCAGACACAAAAACACCATATTATATATGTTACTCAGTGATATGTGCAAATACCTAAAGTGATAGAGATAACTGCAATTTTCTGGTTGTCTTTAATAGTGTTGATACCCACACACTAAGAAACATCCACCAGACTTGGTGTTCAGAGGACATGGATATGATCAAGTTTAAAAACTTCTTCTCACATGCGCAAGCGATTCCTCATGGATTTATCACGATAAATTTACTTGATCCTATATGTCTTGATATAATTTTTGGTTGAGAGACCTGTCACCTGACCGCTACTTTTTTACACACACAGCAGCAGCAGAGGGGGTGACGACCAACAATGATGTTCTGGTGTTTTACATCAGGGGTCGGTGAACGAGGACACACAAAAATTTGACACACAAGCGTCAAGAGAAAAATAACAAAAATGCGCTAACTCGGTTAGAGGCCTTGGTTTAGTGTTGTTGACGCTTGTGCCATTTTCGTAGGATGGGTTGATTTCACAAATAGACTTCTCCTAAAAGTGGTCTTTTCACCCCCTCTGCTACTACTTTGGCTTCAACAAAAGCGACTGGTAAAATATAAAATGATTAAAGGTCATTTATACTGTCACGTGAGCTATATTCGCTGAAAAGTTTATGTCGACGGTTGGTTTCAAGATCCCTGAAATGACGTATTAGTGTAAAGATGTAAACCTGCTAAATTTCTAAACTTCCCCGATGTCATATTGACTTTTGTCTTCATGCGCCTTTCTTGTGTGCTTCCGCTATATTTGTAAACATTCGATAAAACATAGTTCTGCTATTTACTTCCTTATTATCGTTATAATTATTTGTTCTTATAGAAATTGACTTCGTCAGTTAGTGACGTCACGAACCTTTCACGAGTGCATTAGAAACATTGTTGCGGCATGGGTTCAAAGCCACAATACGAAACGTTTCCGGTTTGCGACAATATATTTCCTTACATCTACTAAGCACAAAACAACGATTTCTGTTTTATTATGTTCTTGAAGGCAGAGAACGTTGATTTGCATTAATTTGTTGCATTATGCATGTGCCAATGCATATAACACTGTTAGAAGTATGCCGTTTTACTACATGGGTAAAATGAAGTTCAGAAATTGCATAATAATTTAGGACAGTACCTTGTACAAATTTATATCCTTCATTTAGCGATTTTTGTCTCCTTAACTGCTGTTTAATAAGATAAATGAAATAAGTTGCGTCAGCACAAGGTCAAATCTAACAGTTTAAGACCGTAGCAGCATTCAACTTTACATTTTGATTTTTGTGAATTTACCTGTTATGATTTGTATGTATCTGTTATTATATTTGCATTCAAAGATGCATTCTGTAGCATAGGGAAGCGAACAGTCTTGTTTTGCCACACGAACTTCATCCAAATTTCTATAATCGCTTGACAATGGTAAGACAGTGATGAGAATTATAACAGCCTGTTAACTTAGTTTAAGCATCATGTTCAATCGATAGTTTTGCCCTTAAACTTTGGTCGTAGATTTTATGAGGTAAGAGGCAAGTCGTGAAAACAGTTCAGAGTCAATTTGCATGATGCAATGATTCGTGGGGAAAATCGTTTATTAAAATAGAGATTTGAAATCTACTTGATGTGGTTTGGGAATTGGTTTCACACATTTATTTTGACCGACACCTTCTTTTTACTTCCGAATATATTCATAAATGTATAATTTTGGCATAGGTTGTTTATAGTCTTTTCATATTGGAGAGAGAGAGAGAGAGAGAGAGAGAGAGAGAGAGAGAGAGAGAGAGAGAGAGATCTGAACTAAGTATGGAAGGCAGCTGTATCTCACGTAATTTTCCTTCATTATCACACATACGTGTGTACGTCTTTTCACTGCTTTAAACAATGACTTTGTTTATATAACAAGCGGAATAAAATGTAAAACTGTAGTCAAAGAATTTGTACTTATAAAAGATCAGATTACTCCGCTTGTAATCCAACGAGTTTTGTATTTTGTTACATAAAGAGAGGAATATGTGATAAGATAGAGATAAATAACGATATAAAAATGTTTATCAAGTTCATGTACAACAACATATGCAGTCCTTTTATTGAACTGTGTGCCCATTGTCTGCTCTCTCACTTCAAAAGCGATTGAATCTGAAATTAAAACAATACACTTTTATTATTTATGTTTTAATTTAATGATCGGTAGAATTTTGACAAAGTCAGTTCCGCGTCGTGTCTAGCGGAATAGCTATATACGTTGTTTGCACGAATGTACGCCCCTTTGTCTATAGTGATGTTTTGATTCAAGCGCACTTTATATACGTTCTTCTTGAAAGCCCCACGAGAAGGTCAACAATGTTTTGTATTTAAACTAGTTGTCTAATTCTGAAGAGAAGGTCTCTGCGACATATATCACGCGCATAGTAGTCTTTGAAGCAAGTCTGCTGTGTAGATTTTCATAAATGTTCGTAATTGAGCAATAGGAAAATAGATTTAAATGTAAAAACGTATACATAATATATTCACTGGATAACTCTATCTACGATTTAGATTACAAATCTACACACACGTATTTCTCTCTCTCCTTCTCTGTCTCTCTTTCTCTACACACACATACATACACACAAACACATACAAAACACACACACACACACACACACACACACACACACACACACATATATATATATAATTTGTTTATGTAATAGAAAAACGTACCTGTCTGAACTGCCTTGCATTAGTTCCTTTAACCGATCGAACCCAGCAGAGGGATTATAACAACCAAGAGGATGATGACTGAGAAAAGAGGAACAGAAGTTGAATAACTAATCTCCAGTGAAAATAATTTTTTTAAATTAATAGGGTGCAAAATATTCCTATTGACGAAACATTACAAGACAGAAGATGTTAAGGCAAATATATAGCTGAACCTTTTTCGAGCGAAATGCAAAGATGTGTCTATAGACCGCTAGATTATGTAAATGAAGAAAAAAAAACCCTGATAATGTGCTATACGATAAGGTAAAAATTGTCAGCAAAAGAAAATTATATTTTCGGTGAATGTATTTGACAGATAGTTGAATAATTTCTATGACTGACACATAGCATGTTTGTAAGTTTTGGGTAACGGTACTTTTAACGCATTATTGGTTATATCGTGCCTTAGAGCTTTGCCAAGGACACACAAAGGCAGCCAACATCGGCTATCCTGGGTGGGTATCGAACCCGGGACCTTTGGATTTTTAGCTGGATGCTCCACCAGTTCCACCAAGTGAGGTGCCGAGGTACCGCTTCATATATATATATATATAGAAGAAGAAGAGTATATATATATATATATATATATATATATATATATATATGAGTATATATATATATATATATATATATATAGAGAGAGAGAGAGAGAGAGAGAGAGAGAGAGAGAGAGAGAGAGAGAGAGAGAGAGAGAAATAGATAGATAGATAAGATGTGTTATATTTACTCATGATTATTGATCCGGATCCTCCTCCCATTCCGTATCCACCGTATCCTCCGTACCATCCGTGACCTATTCCTTTGGGGATGTATCCGGGATATCCTGTGTTGTACATAGCATATACCACATTCACTAGGGCAAAGGAAGCCAGGATGGAAATGAAGACAGATCGCATGATCGTTGCTGAAAACATAAAGAGAATCGGACTTGTTAGAACTGCCTAATTACTTCTTGTATAGGGGCCCCGAGTGGCCGAGTGGTCTAAAGCGCTGTCCGTTACGGATCACTGCCATCTCACCTCTGTCTGCGTTGGTTCGAGTCTAAGATTCGGCGAATGTGGATATGTGAGAAAGCTTGCCAGTAGTCGGTGGTTCTTTCCGGGGATTTCCCGGTTTCTTCCTCCACCATTAATACTGGCCGCCATGTATAGCCTATCGTGTGCTGAAAAATGGCGTTAAGCCCCACAACAACAACAACAACAACTTCTTGTATATGGTACTGTGTTCTATATTTCGTGTTGACTTGGAAATGTAATTTCTACAAGAACATCATCTGCCTTTTCCGTCAAGTCGAGCAAGAAACCTCGGATGTGGCATACCCTGTACGATTCTCCTGCAGTAATCTGAAATGTGGGCTGCAATGATTTGTAAACGCTCCTGTTCCTGGCAAATAATACATTTGGTTGACATCTCTTAAACCCCAGATCGTTAAACTCAATCCTACAAAATATTGTTAGTAAGTTGTTACAAATCTCGGCTCGTTCAAAGTAATAAAGAAAACAGTGAAGTCAACAAGCTTTGTAAATTTTGACAAAATAATTTATTTCCCTAGAAAACAGAGTAAAAATATGAAATAGGACTTCCGGTTAGTGAATATAATCCAAAAAATAATCCTAGAATCGAAAAATACAAGCCCTATCACTAAAATGTCCTAAATGAATCCAAATTCGAATCCCGGTGAGGTTCAATGATGGAGGAGGATGACGTCAGATAAATGCAGTATTGATGTGTCAAAAGTTCCACGTTGAATTTTATGAATCACGAAAGAATATTCCGGCTTTAGAATTCTGAATAATTTCCACTAAATGTCTTTGTCCAAGAATTTGATGAAGAAGAGCATTTATGTATGTTTTCCAGAGAATTAATTATTAATTCCGAAGAATAGAAAAACCCCAAAACAAATCTCAACTAGCAACAACAAAAATACCTCTGAACTCCAAAGGTATTATTTTGCGACTGACTAGATTTCACTAAAACACGAGTATTAAACCCAACTAAAATGTCATTTCGACACTTGTGATGGGTCACATGATCACTTAATCATCAAACCACTCAATAAAATAAATGTCATTTGTCACGTACGCTAGAATAGCCCTATCTAAAAAATCAAATTCTCACACTGGAAATAAAAAATGAAAGGCTTGTTTACAACTCAACTAACACGTGGGCCGAAAATGACCTTGGTAACAGCCAATCGTAATCACCCGACGTTTACAAAATCTATGAACCAAAGTGAGCTAAAAATAATGATAATGTAATACCTTTAACGTTCTAATTAGACTGAATATTTTTTTAAAAATATCAAATCCCGTGAAAATAATCATTGCAATAAAATGTAATGAAACAAAAATAAAATTAACAATTTTTAAAACTAACACATAAGCAATTCAATTACATATTCGTAACAAAGTATAGTAAGTACCCTTACTGACAGTTGACACACGTGTATAAGTTATTCCTATCTATACTACTTTCTCCATCATCCACAAAAAAAAACAAAACAAAAAAACGTGTATTAATTATTCCTATCTATACTACTTTCTCCATCATCCACAAAAAAAACCCCAACGTGAATTAATTATTCCTATCTATACTACTTTCTCCATCATCCACAAAAAACGTGTATAAGTTATTCCTATCTATACTAATTCTCCTTCATCCACAAAAAACGTGTATACATTTTTCCTATCTATATTACTTTCTCCATCATCCACAAAAAAATCGTGTATAAGTTATTCCTAACTACTGTCTCCATCATCCACAAAAAACCCGTGTATTAGTTATTCCTATCTATGCTACTTTCTCCATCATCCACAAAAAATACGTGTATTGGTTATTCCTATCTATGTTACTTTCTCCATCATCCACAAAAAAGATGTGTGTAAGTTATTCCTATCTATACTACTTTCTCCATCATCCACAATGTTGCGTAGTGTTGCACACAATGGAGACTTTATTGAATTCCTTAACCATTTTTGTTGAACTTCATAATATATGAAATTCTCTTTAAGCAGCAGACTTTTATCTTCATCTCGTGTATCGTAAAAATAGGTTATTGCGACCTGCGTGATATGTATCAGATTGTCATTCAAAATGTTGAAGCTGCGTTGCTTATTTGTTTATTGTCTGATCTGATAATGATGCCAAACACTTTCCCGGTTATGACTTCTAAATGTGTTTAAAGGTAACTAATGTTCGCTATAATTGCCTCTTCCAAATTAAAATATCATTATTCTTAACAGTGCAAGTTTATGTATTTAGTATAAGTACATGTATCAATTTTGTAACGATTTCGTCACTTTTTCAACAAAAGATGATTTGAGGGGTTATCAATATTGACATTAATTTTAATTGGCAGCCTGATTAAACACAGGGTCCGCAATTATGTTCTTAATAATTAACTTCCAGCATCATACCTTATTTCTTTTGTTTTTGTTTGATCAAATAAGTGTTACAGGACAATTCTCTCACTAGACAACGTGTTTATAGGCCAGGGACCCTGATATAAATTGAGCCTCATCAGTTGTATTTTTGGATTTTTTATTTTTTTGAACGTAACTTTAACGATTTTTCAGTCATATCGCTAGGCAGCTGTTAGTGCCATTTTTATAAATCTTTGGAATGGCTCGGTCGGGGTTTGAACCCGCGACCTCCCGCATCAGGGGCGGACGGCCACTGGAGCGGTCCCTCATCAGTTGTCCGTGCGTACAATACGTCATATAGCAACAAAAGAGTAGGAACTCGTTTAACATGCAAATTTCTCTCAACCAATTTAGACTTTAAACGTTATCCGAAAGGTTAGTCCATGAACTTCCTCTATTTCTACAATAATATGGGAGCCAGTTGCTTCCTTTTTCAATCTCTTCGACTTTTATGGCCCTTAATCACCAAAAAATGTTCCAACATCAGTGACTGCTTTAAACTTGACTTCAGCAAGCATTAATCATATTTACATACATTTTCCCTTGAAAAATATTTTGAAAAGTAGAGACCATATGTAGACCTCATTTTTTCATTATTCCGTTGATGGCATTAACCAACTCTAGTTTTTTAAATTTGTTACGAACGTCATTGTCTTTATATAAACTGGGTGAAGGTGCCACAAAAAGCTATATGGTAAATGTAATCAATCAAGAAACTTTATTTCTTTCAGAGGAAAAATTATAATTTGTAAGGAAACACTAGAATAACTGTTGAATGAAAGGACAGGAAAATGCGTTATAGTAAATACTCGCTTATAAGTAGAACCCAACTGGATCTGTTCAATTAGAAGTTGGACTAGACTTATATAGTATAAATAAATACAAAAATTAAATATAAAGAGGAATTCTGCATAATTCTAGACAATATGTACACATTAGACTGCATTTCAAATGTAAATCCAATTACATCAAAAGCAGACTCACCTCAAACTGTTACCCCCAATATACACAATGGACTCCGAGTCGAAGATGTTACGATGATCACCTTCGTTGACGATCGTGCAAAAGGCTCTCCGAACTAATCGTTTCCCGATCTATATAGGCAATAGAACATCCTTGAGGCGGAACGGGATAGAAGGGGCATATGGCGGTCAGTTGCTAATGAAAAAATAATGAAAAATTACTTGTAAATAGAGTTAGAGGATATAAAAGAAGACATATTTAAAGGTGCGTAAATATTTGAACCATAATTCTTGTTTTGGTGAGACTTAGGTGAAAATTATGCGTACATGTCTTGGTGAATTATGCACAGTGCATTGTAATTCATATGCGATAAATAAGACACCTGATCGGTCAGTACATGGACGTCAGCCTATCAAAAATGGAGGAATTTGAGCTAGAGATTGGTTTTGTAACTTATAATCTCAGGGTTTTAAATCCCAAACGATACTTTATATAGATTAAAATAAAAATGTGAATCACTCAATGAAAGACTTTTTTCAGACCCTAAATTATATAATTTTTACTTCCAGATACACACACACACACACACACACACACACACGCACACACACGCACACGCACGCACATACACACAGAGGGATTTTTCAGCAGACTGAGAGGGGCGGGCCATGCATGGTTGCTCATTGACCATGCGAAGAGATCTGTGGAACCGGAAATTTGTAGTGCTCGTCGACTGGGCGCTACCAGATATATAAGATATGTTCCATTTTTGAATCAACATAATTCGATATCAAATACCTTATTACTTACGGTACACTTGCGTCAAAATACACACGATAATGCTTATGTTCTAAAGAATAAACTTTAAATTAATACCAGGTATGCCAAAAAAAAAAAAAAAAAAAAAAAATAAAAATAAATAAACTGGGCTTACATTCGTGGATACTGGCGTGGAAGTAATAATTGTGACCTGAGTCCTATCTTACCAATGTTTGGTCAAACTCATATTTGCATTTCACGCCTGTTTCATCTTTACTCACAAAACTATTTGATTTTTTTAGCAAAGGAAATATGTGACCAATACCAGGGTTTTATAGCAAA
>JAECUM010046534.1:0-27843 GCA_016617855.1 Megalonaias nervosa | reverse complement strand
TATATATAATGGAAAGTGTGTCCACCTAAAAGATGGAACACGATGTAGCATCGGAAGCCCTTTAAAGAACTAAGTTCTAAAGGGGAAAAGTCTTCGATATGATTTCTTTCAAAATGGAACAGACAGTTGTAACAACGAGACTAATTATTTGCAGTAATTTGCTACAGGCGTAATTTCTCTGGTGATAGTTTTGGCAGATGCTGACACAATATTCCGTCGTGAAAAAGATAAGAGGTGATATTTACCGTCTGCGCATGACCATGCGACATCCAGTCGGAAGATTCGCGAGCGAGACATTTCGACCCAAAAAAAAATTCCCAAGAAATTTCGACCCCAAGACATTTCAACCCCAGCCATGGGACAAATCGACCCCACTTCATGCATTTTTAAAACAATAATGAGCACATTGCTAATGGTCATTCCCACTAATCACACGATTATTCTTTGATGTCTATAATTAAAGAAGATACCAACACACAGCTAAGTCGACTCTAAAAGATGTCAACAGTCAATAATAATTAAAGTCACTTAATTAAGTTAAAGATTGAATGAAAATTGAAAGGTATGAAAATCAAACGTGCCACACGCTGTAAATTTTTATGAAAGAGCCGAAAATTTTCATTACAATCCAATTTTTATCCTAAGCTTTAATATAGGTGTTTGGTATACTTGTGTGTAAATTTTGGATTAATTTATATTAAATAAAGCTTATATTGTGACATTTCGATCGGATATATTTTGGTATATTACTGACTGAACTGTGTTAACGGTGTTTTATCCTTGTGTAAAATGCTATAGGCATGTCAGGCCTCGCCAGCTTGCTTTGTCTTGTGATAGATGAGGGAAATGGCAACATCGCATTTGCGATACCGGTAAGTGTAATGATTCAATATCTGTTTTATTCTGTCTGTCAGTCTTCCTTTCTTAAATATTTATTTATTTATTTATTACTGAATTTCTGAGTTGAACGTATTGAGAGCACAGTTGTGAATTATAAATTCAAACATCTTAGATATAAAAATACATATAAAATGATTATATTCCATCAAGATTACCAACTTCATACAGTTCTAGAATTTCTTTATTTTTAGAATATAATATTAATAATTAAGTATCGAATAAGTTAACGGTTAGCAAAAAGTGCTTACGAATTTCAACTTTAAATACCAATATATTATATTTTCTTGCTTCAAATGTATTTGATTTCTAAATTAATTATTACTGAGCATGAAGTTAGTAGCGAAACCTTCTTTACGATAAATAATACTACGATTACAGATACATATAAATTCTTAATAAAATTTACTTCCAAAACACTATATTTATTTTATGATTAATAGTATATAATGTTTCAAATTCTTCGACATAGAATTAAATTGTTTCTAAAATAAATCAAACCCAATGCTTAAAAACATTCAAAGTATTCCACTATGGCTTTAGAAGAAAATCTTTAAAATGTAGCAAGTAATTTCTCTTACCTGTCGGAAAAGGAAGGCGAACGCTGTTAAGTCTTGAATCAAACTATTACCAAAGACTTGGGTGCTTTTACTGATATTGTGATCTTGAACAGAGAGGAATGTGAGTTCGCTCCTATATAAATGATTATTGGACTCACCCTTGCTCTTCATTGTTAAGAAAAATTACAAGACCTGTTTCGGACGACTTACGAACACATTAGAAATTGTATGATAGTACCTTCCATATTCTATAAATGACCCTATAGTTTGGCAGTTCTAGACTTCCCAGTTCATGACCTTCGCATAATCTCTTTTGTTCTTGTCACGTCAGTATACTAGCCAGCATCCTAGAAAAATTTACTGAATCGGCAGTCGCTGAGCCAACATCCGAATTTATTGAATGAACCTGATATGATATCTTGTATCATGTTACTGAATTCGCTAACTTAGAAGACAGAAGGGATTTTTGCAGTATTTTTATAATAAGTTAAATGTCTTGCTTTATTTACGCAACGATCACAATGTTTATTAAAATGATACCACTTTAAGTAACAATAAAACAATCATTTTGTAAAACTTCATTGACAATTTCAATCTTCACATGTATATTAAGTATAGTAATTTGTTTAAATCATTTTTCTGCGATACTTACAATATTGTTTATCAATCAAAGTTCATAATATTTGATCACTTGGGTCCTTAACGAAGTATGAATCACACAAGCTATTAAATACCTTTCTGTTTCTTACATCTTACTTGTAAGCTAGGGGCCCCGAGTGGCCGAGTGGTCTAAAGCGCTCACCGTTACGGATCACTGCCATCTCACCTCTGTCTGCGTGAGTTCGAGTCTCAGGCTCGGCTAATGTGGGCACGTGAGAAAGCCTGCCAGTAGCTTCTCGTGGGTCGGTGGTTCTTCCCGGGGTTTTCCAGGGTTCTTCCTCCACCAATTATACTGGCCGCCATGTATAGCCTATCTTGTGCTGAAAAATGGCGTTAAACCCAACAACAAAAAGCAACAACAACTTGTAAGCTACAGTTAGTAAATCTTTTGAACTGAGTTATCCTGATTTGTTAAAGCGTGAGAATTCCTATGCTACTTGAACTGCAACGTATTTTCTTCTTTAAATTATGTCATAAACGAACTTTTTTCTTCTTTAACCATTAACATTGTTGATGTTTATTTAGCTCCAGTTTAAATCTTCCCAATATGCATACAGCGACACATGCTTCTTTTGTGTGTAAAATTGGAAAGGATGACCCGGTGGTCTTTGTTGCATTTGAATTATATTAATTATAGAACCAAAAGAGTCACTGGAAGTATATTATTATATGACCACACATAAACATGATAAATTAAGCTGGGGTCGAATTGTCTTTGGGGTTGAAATGTCCGAAAGCCCATTCAGAATGATGTGCAAAAGTTCATACTGATTTTCTCCACTCTGTGGCAGGATGTATTCACATCAAACGGATGGTGAGTTTTTGGCACGAAAATAGGTTACCTACGCAATAGAGGCAGGATAAGTAATTGCTGCTATTAAACGATATTCACTTCCATCTTTGAATCTTCTCTTTTCCTCTCTATCTTCAATTTTCCAGCAATTACAAATTATGTCATTTCTTGGCATTTAAGAACAAAAGTAACACGAGTGAAATTAATAAGTCACTTTGTCACATCCAAGTGGCAAGTAGTGTTTGTCTGTAACTGGTTATCACTATTTGATCCTAAAATAAATTCAAATGATTGAACTGTGCCCATTTTGATCTCACATACCTAGAGATAGGTGGAATTTAACAATGCATGTTACAGGCAAGCATCCTTAATGAGAAGACTCCAAGAGCTTTAAAGACCCTACCAATAATTATGGCAAGTGAAGCACCTACAAAGCACCTTATTGGCATTGTGAATAACAAAGATATGCAGTAAGAGAAAAAACACGAAAATGTACAACTGCTTGGAATTCGTTTTAAATTTCATTATGGAAAGTCTAGCAAAACCAGACAATGTTTGGTTTGGTTTTGTGGAGTGTAATGCCTTTATTCAGCACAAAATAGGCCACACATGGCAACCAATATACTTGGTGGAGGAAGAACTCCAGAATACTCTGGGAAGAACAATTGACCCACGGGACACTACTGGCAAGCTTTCTCAGATATCCATATTGGTTGAGCCGAGACTCGAACCTACGCAAACAGAGGTGAGATTGAGTGATCTGAAAAGCAAGCACATTAGACCACTCGGCCACCCTGGCCTAATGAAGATATTATATGGATGTCATGGTCTAATTATGCCAACATGATTTTCACACTCTACGTAGTTATTACAGCCTTATAGGCAAAGCATAGTCTGGTTCAAACTAAAAGAGAAGACCCGAAAGAATCATCAATCAATTACTATAATAACAATATTCCCGATTTTGCTATGAAATATTAAAACAGTTTGTTTTCTTGAATACATAAGCGAAATAAAGAGCAGACAATATCCTGCATTATTCAAGATTCTATTCACAGTTGATTGTCACGAAGTATTTCACTAAGCAAAATGTTATATTCAAGACTGGACAATCCTACATACCAACTTACAATGAAATGATACATGTAATTGGTCATATAGGTTTCAGTTGACTAAAGACTATCCAGTTAACACTGGTATGTTGCACGATAAAATTGTGCCATAAGTATTTAATTTGCTTTGTCTACCATTGAATTTCTGATGCATTAGCAATGTTTTACACACGATGATATTTTGTATGTATACATAGGATGTTATTTTGTAATTTATACATAGGAAGTTATTTTGTAATGTATAGGATAATAGTGTCAGTACTGGTGGATGGGAGTTTTTTGAAATCCAAAAGTTTTAAAATATGCTCGTGTAGGGTTACTAGAACATCACAGCAGCTTGTATATTTATAACGTAAACAAGGAAGTGGTCGGTTCTAAAGAAAGAATCAGAGCAAATCAGAGTCATTGTTTTTATGTTCTGTGTAAAGGTGGAGGATCCAGTTACTGCTGGATCACTCTAATAACTCGCATAAATAAAGTCATACATAACTGTTTGATACTCATTTTGAAAATGCTGCACTGGTTCAATCACACCAAACACCAGCCTGCAAATGTATATTATAATTAGTTGGATTAAACAGCCCTACGTACACTGTCCCACAAATTACATTGGCTGTTGCACATGTAACAAGCATCCTTCTTTCATGTCAAAATGACCCTAATGACTCTGCTGAAGTTTCCACATCCAGTATTCAGCATCCAACTATATGACAACTTCCCTTTGTGCAGGGACTTCAATTGCCTCAGCTGGAATAATAAAGGCTGCAAAATAACATGCTAGCTTCAGTCTCTGCATTTTTAACTTGTACTCAGTAATGTTTTAGTCCTAACGGTGAAAGAAAAAGTCTACGGCAAGAATTACATCAGGCTAATATAAATTAAGACAAACATGCGCTGCCTATTGACTCTATCACAAGCATTCAAAAAACTGGCTTGCCCAAGCACCTTGATTTTGTCACTTGATGCATCAATGACTTGGCTGGTAATGGCGCAGAGTTTTGGTTTCCTTGAATCAAGTCTCTCATATCGTCATATCTTCGTGTCCACAAGCAGTACGAGTTCAACCCCATGTATACAAGCCAGGTCCTTCATTCACACAGCTGATATTTTGGCCTTTCATCTTGGATAACCTTTGGTACTTGCAAGTCTGACTTTGCACTAGTTGCGCTTCCCCATTGATAGCTATATTTGGGAAATGCACTCAAACATCTGCATTGGTAAGAGACCCAACAGCTGCAATTCTTGCAGTGGATTTTGCATCCACAAGGATGCCGCCAAACTACTCTCGGTTCATATGGTTCTCTCAGCCCTGATGCTCTTCACACGTTCTCTTTGTTTTGCCCCATCAACATCCCTAAATTCTTTTCTAGTTTCTCGATTATATCCTCATAATCACCTTTATCATAACTTTGGGGTTCAGAATCATCATGAATTTTAAAAGCATGGGTTAAGATACTATTCCTATCCTGGGATGTAAAAACAAACAAAATTTAAACTTCAAAACTAATAATTGAGAAAAAAGAATCACTGTTAACAGTGTGAAAATCTAAGTAAGTCATTTACATATCAATTTCAAATAGACCTATACAATTTTGTTTCTCAACCTCAATTAGATTTTCCTCAACTATTCTAAGAAGATTTTTGAAAAATTTCAAAAATATATTGAGAATTAAGTAGCAGCAAGAGTGGTTCGCAGACCCCAAAAATGTGTGGCGTTGGTGATGTGGACGTCATCAAGTCTCCATGTTTGTAATCCTGTCCTAAACAAAAGTAAGATAGTCAAGGACAAAAATGAGATGATCACTACCAGACAAAAGAGGTCTCCATTTTGTAATCCTAGCCTAAAAAAATGTTCATTTTATTTTTGTTACCGAAGGCCAATACGAGCCTTGTTGGCAAGATTTTTTAGCAGCCATTACAGTGGGGTCTTGTTGTTGTAGTTCGGGGGTAAAAAAAATACAGTACATTATATATGATCACAATTGGTTTCTATTCATGGAGTTTTTCGGTAGAAAATCTACTGAGAGGTAGTCGTTGACATCTTTTATTGTAACACCACCAACATCATTTCGTTTATCATAATATCGCTTTAATGCTCTATATTTTCTGCCACCACAAGAAATACAAAGTTCGGTTTTTCCCCTCGCCCTATCAAACATTTTACACATGGTTTTGGTCCAGAACTTCCTTGCCGGACTCTCGCTAAATGATATAAACAATACTCCTCACAAAAAGGTTTTTTACAACGGGTTGTTGACCCCATCATAAGCCACTTACAATTATTTTTTCTCGTGACATCATTATATAATATTCTGGGATAAAGTTCACTTAGAGACAAACTTGTCTTAATTATGTATTGGGTGGGTGGACTGTAGCAAACCAATAGCGAAAATGGTATTATAATTTCACTGGAGTTATACCAGAGTTTCCAAGGTCAAAAATTGCCCAAGAAATTTACGAAATCAGGTTCAAACGTTAGAAACCTCAAAGGAATTTGAGTGATTGGCCGCACTTGAACTGTAGATAAAACCAGATAGGTGTTTTGAACGAGAACGAAAAAATTGGCCGCGATTGAACCACAATACACCACTAGGTTTGATTTCGATAAATCAACTCGATAAGAAAAAACGTCCCCCATTTGAATGACAATTACACGATTATATCAGAATGGCCAAAGATGAGTTTAACCGCGATGGCGCTGCTCATGTTTGGTCAACATTCCGTATAGATCACAATGGTATTTTTATTGATGCTGTGATGAATGACGAATGCACAAGGACTATTATTAATAATCTTGTGGATAATAAGCGGTATCTGTTTAGAACAAAGTTTATTGTCGAACAGCTTAGATTAAACTCGACCCTATTAAAGAATCACGAGGATATAGTAGTGTTGTCACAGTGGACAAAAATTCTGAACCAGGTACACTGACAGGTATTGACCTGATAAATTATACGCATGCGAATCCAGTATTGGCTGTTGTTTACACACTCTACAGTTTAAACGATCTGTTATTAACGCTCTTCAACCGATGCTAACAGGCGTGTTACATTGTGTGGCTGAGAGAGTAACATAGCATTTTATGAACAATTGACAAGAAACGGATTAACAGAATCACGAATTTAAAAAAAAGTAAACGAATGGGCCGATAACGTTATCAACGGTGCTAGCATAAATAACATCGCCTTGTTGGAAAGGACATTAAAATTTCCGATATTAGTACAAACAATAGTCGACGATGTTTTGTTCAGTTCAAACAAATATGCAACACGAGGTGCTCCAATCATGATAACAGATCATTATGCTCATGCATGGACTGAAACCGTAATAACATTTCCATGAGGAAGAAACCGCTAGATTTTATCAACGTATTATTATTGAGGAGATTTATAATATTAATAAAAGTGACCCTGTATCGGTCTGGCGATGATATGTCGTTTGCAAAAGATATGTGTAGAAAAATTATTGGAAAATTTACCGCTGGTGCATCATCTAATAGTAAACGCCTCTGTACAAGATTAATTATTGACCATGCAGAACTAGATTTTGTGATCGCAAATACGGAGGCAAAAGATGTAATGATGTCAGGCGATGTGCAAACTTACCAGCTGGAACACATACTGGCACAATCTTTAGCTTTTACGATGGTGATTCGACGCTGTTTACTCATTTGAGATCTTCGATGCTTGCATATTCGTCAATAAACACGCGAAAATTTAACACTGACATGTCTTGAACGTAATCGACTTAGGAGCGCTAGTGTCCCTTGCTAGCGCGTATCCAACCTGGTTGTAATTGTGTATTTTCAGGAATTACTTGTAATTGTACACGGACAAATCTACGTTGAGGAGCTGTTGAATCTCGTATGTAGATTGTGGGCCTACCCGTAGATCGTACCAGGCTGGAAATTGTGTGTGCGGTTACAATCCAGACGTTATTGGTTGCTCTTTTTTTACCACCCTTAAGTTCACCAGATTTTTATAATCATATAAATAACTGCCTGTCAAGTTGCTACCCAGCACTGGACACTGTGAGTGACTCACGGCTTAATCGCGCCGGCGCGGGATGTATTTCTTCACGATCGCATCGATGAGTTTCATAGCAATTTCACTCGTGACTTCGTTGTTTAACGCGGCTATCACATGAGGTAGCCTCGCAACCCATTCACGTGATCTGTCCTTGCTCAGTAATTCTCGGGCG
Source organism: Megalonaias nervosa (assembly GCA_016617855.1). Taxonomy (NCBI): domain Eukaryota; kingdom Metazoa; phylum Mollusca; class Bivalvia; order Unionida; family Unionidae; genus Megalonaias; species Megalonaias nervosa. The sequence goes on along the minus strand of JAECUM010046534.1, from coordinate 19,621 downwards.
TACTAATGTCCAAACAATCGCTCAGCAAGTGTTCGATTAAATAGTTCAACGATTGCCTGATCACGATGTAACGCGGTGTGTCCCCGTCTGATTGTAATGTTATGTTGTTGCATCAGCTATGTTACTGCGCCAAGAAATTCTAGGCCAGGATCAACCTGTTGCTACAGTGGCCATCGCAGGCCACCAGACGTCCCAGGTCCACTTAAATAAATTCTTTCAAAAGCGGCTGCGACTTCAGTTGCTGTTTTAGTTGATAGCTGTTCCGCTTCTTTGTATCTACTTGCAACATCGACGACCATCAACGCATATTTGTACAGTTGCAATAGTGTTATGAGGTAAAAACAAAATATCTTCCTGATGAACTTCTTTCGGAGTGCTAATATCCAAATGTCCATGTTGAATCATTTTAGGTGGTGGTAGATAAATTTGCCATATTGCTTGTCGGGACAACCAGTCTAAGGCAATAGCACGTGTGACACCTGTTGCATTGGAGAGTTTGCTAATCGCTGTTGTACTTTCCAATATCCTATTGAACTATAATAGCTTGACTTCATTATTATAATCACTGGTCAATTGATTGCCCGTCCCTACCGCTAGTTTACCGCTTATCGCCGATCTTATCAACCAGTTGGCGAGCGATTCTCACATGTGTTTATTTTTTATCGACTTCAGCGTATGAGTCAACTTGACGTACGCGATATGTTGTTGTTGCAGATCTTTACTTTTATAAACGATGTCAAGAGTATGTTGCGCTTGATAAATTGCATTTACTGGAAATTCACCTGGTTTTATTGAATTTTTTCGTCGAGTCTAATATCAAGTTGGGTTCCAGGACCACAGTTATAACCCGGAAGACGTTTTTCCCTGGGTACCTTGCCCATGGCGTTCCTGGTAATTTTCCAAGTGTCGCACCAATATCGCCACCGGCAATGCTCGCATTGCTGCTTACAAACTTATGTTTTTGTGCCGCATTTTAAACACTTGCCTGTAAGTTCTTGCCTGCTATTTTTCGCCGTTATTGCTCTCAGCATAGTTGTATCAGTGGCCACTTTACATCGATCACAATATCAACTCATGATCATAAATAGCACACGTCCTACAATATGAACGTGATTAACTTTTCAGCGACACGCGGTGCAACATCATCCGGCGTTACCAAACTGCATTCGAGCGATTATCATTGGTCCTTCTGGATCTGGTAAAACTCGGTTGTTGCTCAAACTGATAATGAGATAGCTCAAATGGTACAAAATTTATTTAGTAGCTCCATCCGCAGACGACCAGCGATGTTATGATGTCCTCAAGGAATTTAATGAAGCTGCAAATGATTCCTTGTCGTCTGGTACAGGTGTTGTTGAATTTATCACTTATATCAATGATGAGTCGTCAGTCGAAGATCTTGATGGAGATATTAATAATCTTGTGGTTTACGATGATGTCATGCTTGACAAACAAACGAATTCAGCCAGAATATTTTCACGAGGCAGAGATAAAAACATATGTCATTTACGTCACGCAACGATATGTTCAGATCCCCAAAGTGATCAGAGATAACTGTTGTTCTTTTTGGTTACCTTTAGCGGCATTGATACACATACACTGTGAAATATTTATCAGACTTGGTGTCCCAGCGACATGGATATAAATAAGTTTAAAAACGTCTTTGCACATGCTCAGAAACCTCCACATGGATTTATTACAATCAGTCTACACGATCCAGCATCACGATATCGCATTGGTCTCGATAAAATCTATTGTTGAGAAACTCGGTGGGGTTCCTTTTATTAAAGAAATATATTTACTGTATAATGAACCAAGAAAATATTAAACAATTATCTCTGAGATTGAGCAAATACAACATGATGGTCTATCGGTTCAATTTGATCTAAAAAATTCAATGACAGTTTTGCAATGATAAAGCAGCGATGGGAAGAGGGTAGATATACTCTAGTGGCAGAATATAGATCTATTAAATTGCTCCAGCTCAAAATGGAATTGTCCCTGGCTGGTTTACCCCCGGTGTCAACGATGATAGTATTGCTAAATATATTTCACTTCCATGTTTCATTGAGAAAATTAGATCAGAGCTGTCTGGACAATATGAAACTCGAGCGGTTGTGGCTGTACACGCGAGACAGCTAAGGAAACTGGTGGCGGAATCCGCATCCAGATCGTCCGATGCTGAATAGTGACGTTACCAACACGAACGGCTATAAAAAATAACATATGAAAAGATACGCGATAATTTTTTATTTGCAGCGGAATGCGCTATTTTTTTGTCGGACGGTTTCAGGGCAGTGCATTTATGGTCTATCACGCACATACAAACTATCAGTTAATTCTTCCCTATGCGTATCCAATAAATGGCCATCCTGGTGGGTCAGACGGAAATGTATTCGTGACAACGATGGATTACGACATCGTAAATAAATAGAATTTACGGGCACTGATACAATCAAATGACCCGGTGGGACCTCTTGAGAAAAGCTGTAAAGAATAATCTTTACTGGGCCAACCCAGTCCGTGGCAGCCCTCCACCAGCGGTTTAGCTACCATCCACTGCGTCACAGATAAGAATCACAGAAATCGTGGACGCGATATTAATAATGCCGGGAGATACATGACGACCACCACCCGTTAGATCGTTGTTATGTCGGAGAATATCTGGAAGGCCTCTTATTTTCTACCATTCCTCATAGATTCTTGGCATATGTTCGTCAATTACGTCATGGAGATGCTGCTGCATTTTATCGATGTTCAAAACCGGTAGTTTGAATGTGGGCAGTTGGTCTTCGGTGATCTTACAAAAGTCAAGAAAATGTTTTTTGTATGTTACCTCTCCTATTTTCACCCCCACACCATGTTGAATTACTGATCTTATCAAATATTTTTTACAGTATTCAGCATCGGACTTCACCCGGTTCAGACGCTGTACTGTCACAATGAATTTTTGTTTAAGATCATCATTCGGATATCCAAGTATATATGGCTCAAAAAGCCTTCTCAGATCTTTTTGTGCATTTTTATGTTCCTGTACTATTTCATCGGTAACTATTTTATCAGTAACCCCCTGTTCAAACACTGACCTTAATATAAGTTCTCTTGATAATCTTCATTTTTATGACGCAAAAGCCAGGCAAAATAATCTTCACTGCCACGTGATGCTTTTCCCCGCATTTCCCATATAAACAAATCCCACTCTCCCAATATGGGGTGTATTCTATAACGATCTGGATATCTTATGTATTTTGTTTGTCTGATAAATAATCAGGTCGTTGTTGTTGTGGTGGTCCAACATAAATTTGCGCTTCCAGCAGCCATCTCAGCACGGTTCTCATCGATGACTCATATATGTCAACAGAGTAATCAGGCGTTGATATTTCAATGGTGGCACATAGCATTGGCTCATGAGTAGTATATGTATATGAAGTTTTCAAACCAATAGAGGATTCTAGGCCAGAGACCATATCCCCCTCCCAAATTTTTGGAGAGGTGGAAAGAGGTTCCAAGACCTCTGGATTTTATCTCATATTAAACAATATAATGTATCATTATAATCCAATCCGACATGTTGGATTTGATCTAACAAACATATTTTTTTAAGATTTAACTCAATCAAATCAGTTTCCAAATATACTGGGATAGCACCTAATATAATAAGCGATTGTATTAAAAAAGTTGCTTATCATTTATCGAGCAAATATGGATCAGTATGGTTATACGCGAGTGAAAATGATGAGAGAGTAAGAGGATGGGCAGATGATCCAATGATGTTTATCGATAATATGATTTGACAATGACATTTCTAAACATCTACTGTTGTAACCATATTTTATAGTAATCTTTATCATACCTGCTGACTCTCTTTGATAGGATATCCGTTAACATACTGTCATTAATACGAAACTCGCGTATTAAATTGTCCATATCATATTTTACACCTCGCAAATAAGATCGTATCTAATCAAGTGATTTTTTTGCAAGTGATACTTGCTATTTTACAAGCACTTTTCTTTGTTTCAAGTCGGGGTTCAATCTTCTTGCATGCTGTTGAAAGAGATACCAACGCCAGATAGTATTAACAAAAACGGATTTAATAATGCTCCACTTGAGATTATACCAGAACTGGTCATTAACAATGGCAAATATGATATTACTCGAAGTATTCTACGGTAGTATTTATAACATTGTTTTACACACCAAAGGTTTTTATGATAAAATTTATAATATTTCACTAGTGCTTCAACATTTTCTTTTGGAATATCTTCTGAAATATGATTGAAATCGATGATCTGTTTTTTCATTATACAATATTTGTTTTACAATTTTTATACGATTGTAAAAGTTCTAGTACCAACAACTGAATCAAGAAATTCAAGAAAATTATTATTGTCAACTAAAAATTCTCTGTACTTGTCATAAACGACTGACGAAGTATCATTATATCGTTTATATGTTAATACTTCATTTTTCTTTAACTAGGTATATGAATCAAAAATATTTTCTAATTCAACTGCATATAAATCTGTTTTATTTACTAAATTACCATAATCTTTTTCTGTTTCAACAAAAAACCCTAATACCAAGCTTATTGGTGAAATTTTTAAGAACAAGATGTTGTCTGATAATTGCATATGCGACTACGAAATTTGCTAACGTTAATTTTTTAAGCTTGTCTAGTTCAATTGTGGGAAGACCAATGGCAGAAGCTACTTTTAACATTATTTTTTCATATTGTTTTGTGAGTGTTTTCTCTATGTTATCGTAATAATTTCGTAATGACAATTGTCTAGAGTACTGGATTGATGGAAATGGAATATCATCTTCTTCACTTATATCGTAATAAGAATCAATCTTTACTTCCAACTTTCTTTGTTTAACTTTTTCAAAAAACTTTTCTCGCTCGCAATCACTAAGAATACTAATTTCCTCGTCAAAAGTTTTGATTATTTTTAGAGACCTGTCAACAATAATCGGATCAAATTCTAGTTTTTTACGTATGATTGGCACAATTGCGTTTGCGTACACTTTAATAATTATCTCCGTGTCTGGTGTTATAGTAACGATTTTAATTAGGGTTTTCTTGTCGTGGTAGTACATACCAAGACACTTAAAAATTTCTCTTTTTAAAAAACTATTATATAACTTCCTGTTTCTTTTTATTCCTATTATCACAGATTCTGCAAGTCTGTCGAGAACATGATGGCTATTGTTTACTCGTTCTTTTTCATCTTCACTTTCACCGTATGCTCTTTTTTATTAAGTCCGATTTTATTATCAAATCTAAATTTCCAAAATCAAGCTCGAGCAATATTCTTTTTAGCAGAATTTCAACTTGTTTACGTTCTTCTAGACAATCATCAGGATAACAGTATCTTTCTATCGCTTCAAAATTTTCTATTACTTCTTTTAGTTGTGGCCATCGCATATGCATAACACGAACAAATTTTTTTTCGTCCTCTGACAATGGAAAGTTTATCATTGGAATTGAAAAATTTTGTGGGGTATTTATCGTACATGCTGCTAGTGAATCATCTCCAACCTTTTTTGGTGGGGTTAAAAATATTATCATAACATTCTCTCGCAATTATTATAAATGGTGGTCTTGACATTTTATTTTATAACATTAGATTAAATTTGATCATCGAGTGTGTATATTTGAAATGCTGTTAGTCCTGGAAATGGATATTCAGCAGCGACAACATAAAATAGAAAATACAAGTACTTATTCACAGTATTTTCTGCTGAAATTGTAAAATATTGTGTTGTTGTAATATACGTATTTGCTGTATTATATAATGTTGTCCAGTTGATATTATCGTTTGATCCTTCAAATCGCCAATTATAAATTCGACGTCCACTAGAATTTAATCGACCTCGCAAATGAAATTGCCAGATAGCAACTGCAGTGGGATATTTAAATCTGATCCAAAAATTTTCAACTTCTCCGTTGCTCGTCCACTCATGTCTATCAGAGAAAGCGTAATGAGGATAATTTTCAGGATGATATGATGATGCGCTAACCTCAAACCCAACTCGATTGTCAGTTGCCTTAAAAAGTGTTGGAATATATCCAACATTATTTTTGGTTCGTTTTATACCACTAGACAGACTGTCAACATTTGCTTTATTTGTCAGATCATTACGATTAACTGGAACATATGTCGTAGTTAATTTATTATTTCTCATGTTTATATTGCCTGTCATTGCCCCACCGGATTGTCTCAAATATGGGATCAGCGTTCCTTTTAACTGACCATAACTAATAGCATCAGTTTCATTAGCTGGTGGCGAGGTTGTTGGTAATCCAGTTATTTTTTAATTTGACATAGACAGATTACCTGTCGTTGTGTCGCCGGCTTTGTTAAGTTAATTGTCGTCAAGTAATTTTAGTTGTGTACAACTTACCGCTTGTGTATTATCAACATTTGCTGGCAGATACACAGTTTCTAAACCTAACACTCGTCGACCTGACATATTAATAAGTGTCCCACCGGTTTTGTCAAGCTTGTTATTATCCACTTACTTCAACTGTAAATAACTTACCGCTTGAGTTTGATTTAAGTTTGCTGGCGGATATCCGGTCTCCAAATTTATTTTTCCTGACATATCTAAGTTACCGCTTAAAGCTCCTCCTGTCAGTGACAGTTTATTAACGTCAACATATTTTAATTGTGCATAACTAGCAGCTTGTGTGTTATTAACATTTAATGGAGGATATAAAGTTTCTAAATCTATTTCTCGCTGATTTGACATAGATACATTTCCTGTCATTGTTCCTCCAGTTTTTTTAAGTAACCAGATAAATCAATATTACCGTTTGTTATTATATTGTAGGTGACGAATTTCCTAATGATGTTCCAAATTTTGTATAATAGCTCATTATGTAAATTATATAACATAAAATTGTATAACAATGGCAAAGTCAACGACAGCGTCGTCACCGATATTAAATTTTGATACAGAGCGGTTGGTGAAACACAAACATAACAATGAACTTCCAGATTGTCGTTACCTTATTGTTGGGCGAACTGGGTCTGGGAAAACAAATTTGCTTATGAATTTACTTCTAGGCGATAATTTTAATTACGATCGAGTTTATATTTACACAATTAATCCGCAACAAGATAAGTACGAGCTACTTAACGAATATAATAATAAACTTCGTGATGATCTTGATGCTGGTGAAGATTTTTTTATTATCAAACAACCAGAAGAGCTGGTTCCAGTTAATCAACTTGATTCGTCTGAACATAAGATAGTTGTTTTTGATGATATTCTGCTAAATAATGAAGAAATGAATAAAATAAGATCATATTTTTCACTGTCACGTAATAAGAAATGTAACTCTGTTTATCTAGCCCAAGATTTTTATAACGTCGACAGATTTATTCGGCGAAATACTGGTTGTTTTATATTATTTCCCGGACTGGACAATGTTGATGTTAGAAATATTGCAAACGAGCAGTGTGGCGACGTAACAAAAGATAAATTTATCGAGTTATATCATAAAACAAAAGCAGATAAATATAATTTTTTCTTATTTGATAAACTTACACATAATCCTGCTAAAATGTTTCGCTGTTGTATTGAAAATTATCTGCAGTGAGTTTTTGTTTTCGATGTCTTCCACCTCTTAAAATTTTTATAAAATTTACATATAATAAAAGTGAAAAGACAAGCAAAGTGCAGAAAACATATAGAAAACCTTAAAACTTGTTAAATCTAAAGCTGAACTTAGGCAAATGATTCAACAAGCACGACTTGGCCAAGTGGCTGTAGCATAAACAGCAGCAACAATTCTCAAACCAGTTACTGAGGCACTACTTGGGAAACAACCTGAAACCAGGCCGCTATCAGATGAAGAACTTAAGCAACTACAGGAAAAAGGTTTACTTGGATTAGTCAAAGAACAACAAGAAGCAGCTGCTGCAAAAATTGTCGCCAAATCTGATGAAGAAAGAAGAAGATAGTCTGAGGCTCTTGTAGCAAATACTGCTGATCCTGTTGCTAGTCGAAATGAACTAAATCGGCTGATCAATAATTAAATTTTATTTGAACAAAGATTAGCAGAATTAACTTCCCATGAGATTAGACGTTTACTGGGACAATTATCAGAAAAATTGGGGGATATTGAAAGAGAACAAAAAGATATTGGTGAGTTAACGGTAAAGCTTTTAGAAATTGATGATAAAAAGAAGATTGTATAGGAAAACAGCAAATGAAAAAATATCAGATGATGAATATCATAAATTTCTAACAGAAAATGATATAAATAATATTAACAGTCTACAGTCTTGGTAAAAAGAAAGATACAGTAAATTGACTGATGATTTAGGTAAAATAATGTTTGCTGGTGGCGAGTCTGATACTAAATTGAGCACAACTACCAAAGATAATGGTATGTTGCAATTAACTAAAACAATTAGACAAGGTATTATTGCTGATATCTTTAATCAAACAGCTGAGGCTAATAGAACTAAAGGGTTTGGTAAGAGTTGGACTTTTCAAAGGAAATTCAAAATAAACGATGAAAGTCGAGTGAAAGAATATATATATAAAAAGAAGCAGCTGAAAGAAGGAGAACTGAAAGAATGCAAGCTGAAAGAAGGAGATCTGAAAGAATGCAAGCTGAAACTGAGACACCAGAGAGCATAAAATTTCCAGTAGAGATTGAAAAACCACTAGTTATATCTCCAGGAAAAATAAAAACTTTAGAGGAAACTGGAATAAAAGCTTTAACGCCAGAGGAAACTGCAAGAAAGGAGAGAATTGAAGATCTAGAAAAGCGATAAAAGATAAAATAACAAAATCAAAATATGATGATTTTATTAAAACAAATAATGATATTAAAAATCTTGATAATATTTCAGGATGGAAATAAATTGATTACACTAATTTAATTAAATTATTAGAAAAAATGTCTGAAGATGGTGAAGAAGCTTATGATAAAATTGATACAGCTACAAAAGAAAATATTGAAGAACTTTATAAACAAGCTAGAGATGGTTCTATTGCTAGGTCTTTTAAGTAAACAACAAGAAGAATTAGATTTAAAAAATTAAGTCCTATAAGCTTTAAAGAGGAATTTGAATCTGATGAGAATATTCGTTTAAGTGGAAAAACTGGAACAGGAGTCACAATATTTACATCAGTAGTCGAAATGATAGGCAGATTAATGCTATTAATATCATCGAAGGAAGCTGGAAATGTTGGTACTGAAATTGACAATGAAATTGTTGATATACTTGATCATTTGAGATCGGAAAATTTATTAACATCTGACGAATACGAAACTTTACACCTTGATTTGATATAAATCGCGGCGACTTAATTGTATAAAAATAAAGAATATAATGTCAACAACATTAATACTTGACTCTAGTAGGCCGCGAAAGATAGCGCACATTTTTCAGTAAATTATATTCCGCCAATACAACTTGATACTGAAAAACAGTATGAGATAGGACTAATTTCTTGTACATGTTGGCATTCCATGGCTAACGTAAAAACTGGAGTAAATGATGAATTTACATTTACAACTTCAGCTTTAGGATCCCCGTGGAAAACATTTAAAATTCCGCAAGGAGCTTATAATGTCACTGATCTAAATAAGACAATAAAAGAGCTGATAACTAAAAATAATGGCGTAGCTGACGATTTTGAGCTGGCACCAAATTATAATACTTTACGAGCTAGAATAACATTAAAAAATTATATGTTAGTCAATTTTGGGCCACCAACAAGTATTCCGTCGCTGATAGGATTTTATTATCAAAATTATGGATCACTCACAGAACAAACTGTAATATTTGACGGTGAGCTTCCAGTAAATATAACTGACGTAAGCACAACATTGATAAATTGTTCTATTCCATCTGGATCTTACTCGGCCCAGGGCAGTAAGGACAAACACTATACAGTTTTTCTCCAGACGTTCCGCCAGGTTCTCTTACGCAAATTAGTCCATGTCAAGTTATTTATTATCCGCTAAATGTTGAAAATCAAATAACAGCAATAAATATGCAGTTGACAGATCAATCTGGACGACAACTTGATCTGAAAAATGAAGTTCTTACTTATTATTTACATCTACGCAACGAATAGGCACAAGTCCAGTAGATGTTTTGTAAAAAATGGTATATAATATGAAACAGAGAAAAACAGTTTACAGAAGAAAAATAGTTGGAGGATTTTTAGGAAATATATTTACTAAAATTATAGAAAATGCTCCGGGAATAGCGCATAAAATTGCGCCAATTGCACTTGACGCGTCAAAAGCTTTTGCAACTGGAGCTGCATATGCCGCTGGAACTGCTGTGGGACAAAAAATAGCAGATAAAACTAAAGGTGCGCCGACAATCAAACAAGTTATATCAGAAATCGCTCCAACAAAAGAAACTCAACGTGCCATGATAACAACAACAAAAAAACTTTTATCGCCGCGAGGCTAACAAATTATACAAAAATTAATATCTAAAGTAACGGCACCACAATAATTAAATTTTATATAACCTAATAAATAAAAAATGTCTGTTAAAAATTATCTCGATTTAACACAACCTTATGACATTGACAACACCGTGACAGAATTTGAATATTTTGAGTATCTCGACGAACATTCTAATGAGCCAAATAAACCTGGTGTTACAACATTTAATACCCGAGACGAAGATGTATTTCTACTGCCTCACAAAGCAATGTTAGCAGTACGTGGCCAGATTATGACAGTAGCTAATCCGCCTGTCGCAATTGCAGCTAACACAGAAGTAGCACTTGTGAATAATGGCAGGTGTTTGTTCAAAAGTGCCAGATATCAGCTAGACAATCAAACTGTCGAACATATTTCAAGTCACCTGCAAGTTGCAAGTACAATCTTAAAAACTATTTCGCTTTCTGATGATTACTCTAGATCAACTGCAACTAATATGATGTGGTTTAAAGATACTGGAACAGGAGCAATAATTTTTGCGCCAAATGAATTAATTTCAAAAGGTGTTTTAATACATGGGGCTAATGTTGCTGCAGATTTTCCAATTGTAAGAAGTTTTCTTATCGTTAATGCTGCTGCTTTAGGTATAGCCGAACCAGCTGCAGGTGTTAATGAAAACACTACAAGAGTCTCACTTACTGCAGCTTGTAATAATCTTGGTATAGCACCACCAGGTGCATCTGCGATTAGCGTTTAAATGTTAGATTTAGTTATTGACACAATTGGATTTCGTAATGCACTTTACAATGAAGGTCATGTTAGGAGAAAGGCACTTGCACCAGAATCACGTCAAATTACAATGATGCTGCCATTAAGTACAATATTTGGATTTTGTCGCGATTACAACAAAGCATTTCATGGAGTTAAACATTACACTTATTTTAGATAGAGCAGAACAAAATGATTCTTTATTTCGAGCTGGCGGAGCTGATGTACAATTTATCATAAACAAACTTGCGCTGTGGATGCCACGGATAACACCGACAGTTTCAAAATCGCTCGAATTAGATGCTGTTCTTAAAAAAAAATACAAAGAAGGTTCATATTCAGCAATATAAAATATATCAAACAGCAGTTCCAAATACCACCGACTACACATGTCGAATCACAACAACATCAAGTGAACAACTACCGAGGCAATTATTTGTTTTATTTCAGCAGCAAGCGCGACGTGGTAACCAGCAACAAAATAATGCGATATTTTATAATTTTGATGGCAGACGAATATACGCTAGAATAAAATCAAAGCAATACCCAGAACGAGCAATAGAATGTAATTTTGCAGATGACGCTAATAAAAGTACTACTAGACCCTACATGTATTTTATGGACGCGATGCAGAAATATCAAGATGTCGGAGATGGATCTCAGATATCAGTAGAAGAATTTCGTACACTTTATCCGATATTATATTTTGATGTTAGTAAACAAAATGAAAGAGATGTATTTTCAACTGCTGACATTGAAATTACTTGGACGTTAGGAGCAGTTTCAGCAGCACAACTTTATGTATATGCGCTAGTGATCAGTGATAGATCTGTTACAATCGACTTTATCGAAGGTAAAATGTCAGTACAAGTTTAATCTATAACTTTGATAAAAGATGACAAAATATATTGTAAAAGAAATATATTTGACTGATGGTCAAGTTACAAAATTAGCAGCTGCTGTTGCAAAGCAGAGGCAGGTATCATTTAAAATTACAGCAGGTGCACCAGCAGGTGCTGGGGGTACTTTAACAAAATTAATCTTAACCAAAAAACAAATGAATAAATATAATCGCGGCAAACCTTTTGTTCTAAATTTAAGTGCCACACAAATAACAGTAATGTCAAAACAAGGTGGTTTCTTTGGTCCGGCATTATCTGTAATCGCTAGAACATTAATACCTAAAATTTTGCCGGTGTTAGGTACATTAGGATTATCAGCAGCTTCTGGCGCAGTATCTGGCGCAACGAAAAAGGCGGTATCCAACGACGGTGTCGTTCGCGTCGACGGTATAAAGAAAATTTTGTCTAAAGATAAATATACTGCGACGACGAAAAACAGCAAAAAGAAAGACAACGAAAAATAAAGACGCCGCGATCTCGGCGAAAAACAACCAGAGGCGGATTTATAGGACCGTTGCTGGCGGGAGTAGCGGGAAGTCTATTGCCAAATCTGTTGGGAATAGGCCGAGGACTAACATTGCCGGGCACAAGGTCGCGTTAAGTAACTTTGATATACTTGATAAGCTAAAAAGAAGTAAAAAATTTCCACGGAGTTTATTCCAAAGATGAACTTGCGGCAATTCCATTGCCGTCAGCTGTAGGATCATGTGTGATAAATATACAAGATTTCAATAACGGATCTGGTACACACTGGGTAGTAGTTTACAATAACAATTATTTTGACTCATTTGGACTTCCACCAAGTGACGCAATAAAAAAATATATAAGTAAAGCGCTAGCGTTCCGAAGATATAAATAATAAATTATTCGTCTAATTAAATTCAGCGTGTTGGAACTTCTGCTTGTGGATACTACTGCGTGATGTTTATAAAACAAATGTCCCAATCACCTGACAACGTCAGGAAATTCCATTTTTTAAAATTTATTTTACAGTTTGACAAGTAACCTTGCCTCGCCAATGATGAGATTGCAATTAATTTTATCTAAACTTACAAATATAACAATGTCAACATATTGTCTCAAATGTAAAACTAAAAAAAGAAAATATCAATGAAACAACAGAAAAAAACAGGAAATAATAGGATGATGCTAAAAAGTGTTTGTGCAATCTGTGGAAAAAGAAAAAGTATGTTTTTAACGAAATTGTCCGGAGTTGGATGTCTGTGTCCTAGCGTTGCTAGGGAAGTAATTTTAGTAGATGACTGAAAAAATATTTATAAATCTGAAACATTTGTAAGTTATAAAATGTATAATGATATGCGAGTGCGATTGTGATAGAGATCTCTGTCTTGAGCAAAATAAAATTGTTACATACTCTCAGAAATGCAACAACAGAGAAATAATTGGATCAGATATAGATATACACAAATTAATTGGCAAATTGCCGAAACCAAAAGGCGGTTGGACATTGCCAGGTCATAAATACACTGGACCTTATAATCCGCTAGATAAACAACTAGATCAAAACGATAATCCGCTGCCAGGGCAGGAACCTTACAATCAAGTTGATGAGATAGCAATGCGTCATGATATCTGTTATCGTGATCACGAACAAGATAAACACGGCTGTGATAAAGTAATGTTGGACGAATTTCGTGATATGAAACCGGCAAATGTGCGAGAGCGTGTTGATAGAAAGCTGGTGCAGGGTTTTATTGGAGCAAAATATAATCTCGGACTCGGAGAGTCTCGTCTTGGTAAAAAAGAATTATATGATGATCTTGCATCAGAGCTACACAAACCTAAAAATAAAAGTGCACGCGACGTAAAGTTGTCGCAAATGCCGTCAATAATATCTGGGCGATAGATTTAGTTGATGTGTCAAATCTAGCTGAATTTAACATTGGCGACGATGGCGTTCCAAAAAGATATATTTTTAATGTTGTAAATGTTTTTAGCAAATATGCTTTTAGTGTGCCTGTTTCAGATAAGACAGGACATCAATAAATGATCCGTTAAAACAAATAATAACAAACACAGAAAGAAAACCAAATAGAATCTGGACTGATCACGGAGCAGAATTTTTCAATCAAAAGTTCGAGCAGTTTTAGGAACAAAATGATATCAAAAAATATGTTACAGGAAATGAAGGTAAAAGTGTTGTCGTCGAGAGATTTAACCGCACGCTAAACGAAAAAATCCACAAATACTTAACAGCTACAATACAAATAAATATATTGATAATTTACAGAATATTGTTGATGAATATAATAACGCGATACATAGATCAATAAAAATGTCGACAAATGACGCAATTAAAAATCCAATATTAGCAAATAAAAATATGTACCGCAGACATAAATTTAAAGTTGGTGATAAAGTTAGAATTTCTCTGACGAAAAAAACATTTGAAAAGGGATTTACTCCAAACTGGAGTGAAGAAGTATTTGTTGTTGATAAAGTACTTTTAACAATACTAGTGACTTATGCGATAAAAGATTTATTATGTGAGCCTATAACTGGTAGTTTTTATGAACAAGAGCTTCAGAAAACTTCCCAAGATATATTTGTTATTGAAAAAGTTATTAGGAAACGCAGCAACAAAAGTTTAGTTAAATGGCGGGGGTATAGTGATAAATTTAATAGCTGGATACCAACTAAGTCGATTGCGATAAAATAACATTGTTATAAATTTGTTCATATTTTATGAGTACAGACTTACATTTAACCGAACGACACAAAGAAATTAGATGTAATTTTCTTTTTTTATCGGCTGGCATTAAATTAAATATTTTAACATAAATAAAATCATATTTTGTATTTCTTTGATGGCCAATTATCTTCAGATTAAGAAAAGGTTTGATAATTTGCCAAAATATTTGTTGCTCTGTAATAACCAGCTCGATCCGTTTTTGTTCCTCTAACTCTTATACGTAAATATCCATTGTTTGCAAATTTCCAACAACTTTTTTTATTTTTTCTTCTTCGAATAATTCCACTATCATTAACCTCATATAGATCAAATATTGAATGCTGTTGGAATTCGTTTTGCAATGCTAAATTTTCAATATTGTCATCGCTAATCGAATTATTTACTCTATAGACTCTTTGTCCAGCTGGGATATCATCACAAAACAAAGTATAAAATATTTCTAAACATTTCGGTCGTACCTGTATCATCACCTTTTACTGAAATTATCATTCCTGCTGGTGTTAGTTTACCAACAGATTTTTTAGATTTTATACAAATAACTGAACCTAATGAATTTGCAGCATATAAGTTGTACTTTGGATGAACATGATAAGTTTCTTGCTCTTCCGCTCTCAGTCTAATGTATCTCAGAATTTCAAACATTATACTATAGGAATTTTGTATCTCTAATTGAAAATTATAAACAATCAATTAAAAATATAAAAATGCTATATATAATATAATGCTAAAATTGCGAGATATTGCCAAAAAGAGTCTCATAAAAAGCAGAAACAATTGCTACAGCATTTTCCGGCTACGACAACAGTTACAAATTTGATAATCAAAATGTTTTAGCAAATTTTGACTCTACAAATTAATATCATCTTTTGCAAACGATTATAGAGCAAGAACTTGCAGCTCACAAAAGTATCAAACTAATAGTTCAGTATCATATGATTTTATCAAAGTTACATGTAATTGAAAAAGATTTACTTGACATAATTTTTGAAAATACAAATTTTGACAGTGAAATTTCTGAACCATATCTAACAGCTAAATCACGACAAATATTAACTGGAACAAATATTGCTACAGTTGCGGATGAAATACACCAAGAAATAAATAAAAAAATTAGAAGAATTTACTGCATCTGGGTCAGGTTAGAAATTTGAGATGATAAAAGAAGTTTTATTTCACACAATGAAATATAACGTACTTCGCGGCAGTTCTTACTTGGATCTTCCCCAAAAAAAATTAAAAACAAAAAATTTTGTATAAATGTCAAAAATAATGATGACCAATGTTTTCGTTGGGCAATTTTGTCTGAGAAACATCCTCAAAACGATCACAGCGATAGAACTGAAAAATATATGTCGTACAGCGACCAACTAGATTTTAGTGGAATAACTTTTCCAGTAGCAGAAAATCAAATACCAAAATTTGAAAAACAAAACAATATTTCAGTAAATGTTTTCGGACTTGATGAGCAAGGAAATGTTTACCCAAGATATATTTTAGAGACTGCTACACAAAAGACAATAAATTTATTATTTTATCGAGGAAATTATTGCTGGATAAAAAATTTTAACGGCCTAGTTGGCAGACAGTACAATAAAAATAAAAATAAGAAATATTTCTGTTACAGATGTTTACAAGGTTTTTCTAGCGATAGAAAACTGCAAGATCATCTCAAATACTGTATCAATGTTCAAAGAATAACAATGCCAGGAGAAAAAGAAAAAGTGTTAAAATTTAAAAATTATGATCATAAGTTTAATATTCCTTTTGTTATTTATGTCGATTTCGAGTGTTTACTTGTTCCCGTGGCCGGTGCAGAAAATAATCCCAATAAATCAAGTACAAGAAAAATACAACAACATGTTCCTTGCGGAGTAGCTTATAAATTAGTTTTTTTTGTGCAAACGATAATTTTTCAACTCCAGTAAAGTTATACAGATGTAGCAATGGCGAGTCTGAAAGTTCGGCTGTGTGGTTACTAAAAAATCTTACAGACGAAGTTAATAAGATTTCTAACAAATTATTCAAAACAGCTCCAATGAAAATAACATCAAAACAACAACTTGCATTTGATAATGGAGTTAATTGTTATATCTGCGAGAAGTTGTTGCCTGAACAAGGTTCAGCCGACAAAGTGCGAGATCATTGTCATCTAACCGGCCAGTACTGTTAAGCAGCTCATAACAATTGCAATTTAAAATTTCATGCTCCAGATTTTATTCCTGTAGTTTTACATAACTTTCATGGCTATGAGAGTCATATCATTGTAGAGGCTTTTGGTAATGAAGAAATTAAATCTAAACTAAATTAAATAATACAATAAAAAAATGTATCCCAAACAATTTTGAAAAGTATATGTCAGTTACTCTTGGCAAATTGCGTTTCATTGACAGCCTGCAATTTATGGCAGCATCATTAGATGAACTTGTCAAAGGTTGCAGCAGTTTCAATAATCTGCAAAGTTGCTTTGGTGAAGACTATGTCTCTCTGACAAAAAAAAAAAGTATCTTTCCATATGAGTATGTCGACGATTGGAGCAGATTTGATGAAACTTCTCTGCCCGGCAAAGATAAGTTTTACTCACAGCTAAAAGGCGAAGGTGTGTCAGACGACGAGGATAATTACGCACAAGAAATTTGGAATAAATTTAACTGCAGAACATTTGGTGATTATCATGATATATATTTGAAAACAGATGTTTTATTAGTAGCAGATGTTTTTGAAAGTTTTCGTCGAGTTAGTCATAAAAATTATGGACCAGATCCCTGCTGGTATTATTCTGCTCCTGGATTGTCGTGGGACGCTCTTCTAAAAACAAGTAAGATAGAATTGGATCTCTTAATAGATGTTGATATGTTTAATTTTATTGAAAAGGGTATCAGAGGCGTAATTAGCGTTATAACAAAAAAATATGCAGTAGCTAAAAATAAATATCTGAAAAATTGTGATAAAAATTAACCATCAAATTATATTATTTATCTAGATTGTGTGAATTTGTATGGGTATGCAATGTCAGAGCCAATGCCTTGCAGTGGATTTCATTGGATAACTCCAGATCAATTTCTTAAAGAAACTGAAAAGATTTACCTAGAAAAATTAAGAATGATTTTTCCGATGTCAGTTATTTTGTTGAAGTTGATCTAGATCATCCTAGTTTGTTATATGATCTACATAACGACTACCCATTTTTTGCAGAATCGATGATGATAGATTACACTTTACTATCACCTGAACAACGATCAGTGACAACAGCAAAAAATTCGATTGTTAATAAGCTAGTTCCAAATTTGCCAAATAAAAGAAATTACGTGATAAATCACAAAAATTTAAAACAAGCAGTAGATGCTGGACTAATTCTGAGAAAAGTCCATCGCGTACTAAAGTTTAATCAAGCTAGGTGGATGTCAAATTATATTGATTTAATTACCAAACGTCGTGCTGTAGCTAAAACCGAATTTGAGAAAAACGTTTTCAAGTTAATGAACAATTCCGTATTCGGTAAGACAATGGAAAATATCCGAAAAAGAGTTTCTATCGAAATTGTAAACGACATAAATCGCCGGAATAAATTAGTTAACGATGGTGGTTTTGTTAGTACGAAAATATTTAATGAAAATCTTGTTGCAATACAACGACGAAAGACAAATTTAAAGTTAATTAAACCAATTTATGTTGGTGCAGCTGTACTTGATATATCAAAGTGGCTGATGTACAATTTTCACTATAATTTGACCAAAAATCAGTGGCCAGATTCAGAGCTGCTATTTCCTGATACGGACTCGCTAGTTTATAATATAAAATGTAAGGATGTCTACCAAGATATTTATAACCGCCGTGACCTATTTGATTTATCGGATTATCCAGCAAGTAGCAGATTTCATGATGATGCAAATAAAAAAGTTATTGGTAAAATGAAAGATGAATTTATGTTTCTGCCAGTCAGAGAATTTTTTGGACTAAGAAGTAAAATGTACGCTGTAATTCTCTACAACAATAAACTGAGAAAGAAAGCGAAAGGTATCCCTCGTGGATATGTAAAAAAATGTATGAAATTTGATGATTTTAAAGCAGCACTAAATAGTTGCACTAATTGTATTAAAACTAATGTTATCCGATCAAAACATCACAAACTTGAAACTGATACAATTATAAAACGTGGACTAAGTAATTTTGACGATAAGAGATACTGTAACGACGGAATTAATACGTTAGCACTTCGTCATTATAACATAATTGCTGTTTCTCTGGCAGATTTTTTTATCACATGTTCAAATACAACAGTAAAAGGAACAGTCAGCCAATCATTTATTTGTTCTTGGTCTTTTTCAGTTCTAACGACAAAAGTAATCCAGTACGAGCCATCAGATGTTTGAAAAATATGATTTTTTAAAATTTTTCCAGAATTAACTTTAAGTATGTCAGCTGCTAATTTTATTGAATCAAATTCAGTTATTTGTTTTTTGCTCAGATTAAATCCCATCGTTTTGATACTTGTGAACATAGAATTACCATGTTTTTATCTTCCTGGAGCTATTATAAAATTTTCTGAAAGATATTCTTTGTTTAAACCAAATATTCTATAACTGTTTAAAGGAAACGGCCAATTAATGTTTGTTATTTCTTTTTTTCTGTCTCATATTTTATTTATTTAAAATAATGTTCAAAAATATAGCTCTGACTGTATTGTTTGTGTTTTAAAAAGGGAGATAATACTGTTCCAGCTAGTTTAAAATCTTCTGTGGTTATCAAACATAGCATATACATATCCATTTGATGTAACATTTCCTTGTATTTTTCATGTTGTTCGTT
>JAECUM010046533.1:0-30828 GCA_016617855.1 Megalonaias nervosa | reverse complement strand
ATATATATATATATATATATATATATATATATATATAGAAGGCCATCTTTTATAGTAATTATTTATACGGATACAACAATTGTAATGACGTTACATTGCTCTATATAGTGATACGTCTAGCTCGTACAAAAGCAACACAAGAAAAGAGTGAAGTCAACAAGCTTTCTAGATTAAAAAAAATAATGTATTTCCCTAGGAAAACAAGGTTAAAATATGAAAAAGGACTTACGGGTTGTAAATTTAATCCAACAATTAATCCTACAATTTACAAATATTAGTCCTATCGCTAAACAGTTCTAATTGAATCAAAGTTCGAATATCGATGAAATTCCAAGATGGAAGGCAATGTAGTCCTCTATAACCTGTTTTGGGCTGATGTGTCAACAGTTCTTTGTTGAGTTACCAAGAATATGCTTCCGAGTTTAGAATTCCGAATAATATTTAGTAAATATCTTTGTCCAAGAATTTCGATGAAAAAGAGTATTTTCCAGGGTGAATAAATTATTTTAAATAAAAAACTCAATTCAAATGGCAACAACAGAAATACCTTTCAGCCTCAAGGTATTATTTACAACTGACCAAAATTCACTTAGATTGAGAATTATACCCAACTAAAACGTCATTTCAGATCCGCGCGATTGGTCACGTGGTCACCCACTGCAAATCAATTAGAACGTAGGCTAATATAGATTTTTCTAAGAATCTGATTCCCACACTGGAAATCAATTTAAAAATAAAACGTTGTTTATTCAGACTAACACATGGGTTGAACATGACCTTGGTAATGACCAATCGTTTTCACTCAATGTTTACAAAATCGGAACCAAGGTCATGAACTAGGTCAGCTAAAATTATAATGTAGCAATCTACTACGTTTTAATCAGGCTAAAAGAATTGAACTAAATTTACTGAGGAAAAAGGCAAATCCACTAAAAATATTATCCTTACAATACAATGTAATTAAACAAATATAAAAGAAATTTAAAACTAAAACACAAATGATTTATTTACATATACGTACCAATAGTCAACAAAGTAGAGGTATATTTCATCAGTGTGCTTTCCACTAGGAGAGAATATGTGGCATATTCGAAATGTTACAAACACATTTCGAAAGAACCCAGTGATACTAAATAATATGAACGTTTTCATAAGTCTGAAATATTTAACTACTAGGAGTGTGTTTTATTTCAAAACATTGAATTCGTAATGTCGTAAAACATGAAGTTAAAAAATGACCACTAACAATTCACAATTATTGCTTAAGTGCCTGCATCACTATCTGGAGCAGAGGAAGGTCAGCTTTGCATTAATATCCCGTTTCAAAAACTTATATCACGTTGGGAGTTAGTTCACTAGTTGAGTTGTTGAATTGCTGGAACCCTTTAATAGTACTTCATTCAGAAAAATGTACCCCTTTCAGCTTTATGTACATATTTATGTTTCGGTATATTGACACATCGGTGCAGTTCGCGAAAACAAAAGTACCATGAAAGCTGTAGGCTATAATATTTCAGAACTAAACCACCTGTAGAACAACACAAGCAAGACAAACATCAAATAGATGTCTGTTATGTTTTGCTTTAGCGGAAAAATCCTAAAGATAATTTGTCAGTCGTAAAGCATTTATTTGACATGTTGTACAGTTTTAAATGAAGGGAAAGATCAGTATATAAGATCCCTTTACTACACATTACACGCAATTCTATTATTCATGACATCAGAGGGGAAACGGAAAATATAGCTCAAAACTCAATGATAAAACACAAAATAGAAGACATAAGAAACGGGATAAGACGAACATTATGTAGAGCCTTGGTCATAAGGAACATTGCATAAGAAATAGAAAAGACAACACTGAACTATGCACACTTGGTTTTCACCACATTGAGGAAAGTTGGAAAACAAATACAGTGACTGCAAACTAGTCAACGATATTTTGATAAAAGGAAGTGCTAACTGCATTCACGTCGCAATCATCACAATATTTAAACGTCTTTAAAATTAATTCAAAGAAGGTGTAGCAGAGACTCATTCATATACTCAATCAATAAAGCATTTTCACATTACAAAACATCCCCTATCCAATTGTGAGGCATTTTTTTAAACATTAAATATAAGGGATCGCTACAAAGCTAACCGACAAATCATATGATTTGTGAAAAAGGTGCACACCATCTGTATGCAATGAAGACCAATACACTTTTACAGTATGTGGAGATAAGAATTTACAGAAAGTCAGTTTGCACAGACATCTGATCGAGAAAATATCTATCTATCTATCTATCTATCCATCTATCTAAATATATAAGAGAAAGAGAAGAGAGAGTATATATATATATATATATATATATATATATATATATATATATATATATATATATATATATATATATATATGTAGTACGACTTAAAATTCTCTAATCTGTACGAGAGTATTATTTCTATTAAATATTAATTATGCCTACTGTTTTCAAGCATTGTTCTATAGAATCCAGGGATAGCACTTTCCGTTTCTCTATAATCAATCATATATACCTTGATTTACTTCAAAGGAATCCGGAATGGCTGTGTAGATAGATGAGAATTAATTATTTGGTCGTCATGCGAGTGTCTCTGCCACGCACGAGCTCATATAACACTGATTTAGTCGCATCATGTTTTGATGATGCGTGTTTAGTCGTGATGGAATATGGGCTGGTGTGTGCAGATGAGTCCATGGGTGCTGTTTAACCGCGGACCTGGGTTCGAATCTGCGTGGATTACGAATTAAAATTACTTTATCTTGTATGATATTATTTGTATATATATATATATATATATATATATATATATATATATATATATATATATATATATATATATATATATATATATATATATATATATATATATATATATATATATATATATATATATATATATATATATATATTCTTAATCTAAATAATGTGCACAAAGTTGGACAAAATTGGAATTGCCTTAGAACCATAGGAATATCTTACACAACCTCACGAATTGAGTACATGAATTTACCGCTGCTTGTGGAGATTGAACTGCAATTTATTGCTTATTTCCTACAAGTGAGTTGTGTTTTGTTCCATTTAACAGTTGCTCTATGCGAGTTATGCCATGATGTTTCAATTCGAAATTGCATGTGAAGGATTTATATTGGAACCATATATTCATTGTTCTTATGTTTAACATAAAGAGGAATACTGCTTCATAACGTAAGCTTTTAATATTCCCTTGTATTTTAATTACAGACTGTAGCACATCGGTCAGTTCGACGCTGTTACACTAGCGATAAAAATACAATGATCGTTCCAACATATTGGTTTGTTCGCGTTTATCTAAGTTCAAGATTACTTTCTTTCTCTCTCTGCTTTGAATTGCTGACAATATAAACATATGTCCTGTTATTAACGCTAAATTTGTTCCAATGCTTACAGTAGTGCCTATTTGACCATGGATACAATCTCCACAAGTCCCCATTAATAAAGCACGTTTGTCTACATTTCGTCACTCCTTTCACATTTTGTACAACTTCTCGACTGCATGTACTGAGATAAAACCGTTTCTTAGAAATAATAAATCAGACTTGAGACAATTATAAGATCAAATAACATAAATTATTCATGCACACAAGCAGTAAAAGTAGAAAAAATATTCAGAAGCGTGTCTAGCAAATGCACCACATGAGGTAAAATAAACTCCATGTTGATTAACTACTTCGGATTTCGGACCCTTATAACGGAACTTTTCACTACTTATTATTATTCCTCGACATCGAAATATAGCCAATATCTTTGGGTACCAAGTGAGCAATTTTAAATCAAAACTTTCCACACCAGATTTCCAAACAAGCTGGCGAAATATTTGGAAGACAATACTTCGTTGGTAACGAGGATCAGGCAAAGTTTTGTATGTTGGATTACATTTGTTGATCAATGGATTATTGATTTATCTGAAGCAAGTCGTTCAGGTATGTTAGCTAGATTATTATATGCCTTCTTAGGAATTCATGCGATGTAAGCAACTATGAGTAACTATTGTTATTTTCAGATCCATATCTGCGCAGAAGTATTCGTCACTTACGGTAATGTAACTAATCCAAACTACCCAATTAATAAATGATTGCTTGTCACTTATGTAATAAAATATACACCCTTTCAATCTGTATATCATTATGTTGTATCCAATGTGAATGTCGTGATTTACTAAAATATATAGTTCGGAAAATCGTAAAATGGTCTGATCGTGGAATGTCACTGGCAATTGCAACTCCGTATAAACTTGAACAGTTCATATGGTTTCACTGAATAATATGATAAGCAAGGCACGTTAAACCGTTTCCCGGTGGATACTTTTTAGGATTTGAACTGAGTTTCGCCGGAATCGTGACGCATTGGAGTATCCGGCAGAAAAGGAAATACCATTCTACTTTGTTAGTGAGTCTTAAAGATGGTATTAAAAGATGTAGAGGTGTATTGTTGTTTTTTAACTGTTCCAAAGATTAACTGTACAAATTTCAAAGGACTCTACCTTTGCTGGTGTGCTAAAAGGTGTCTATATTAGGCTTTAAAATTAGTATCCTTCCCAAATTGTGACTTTAATCTGACTAGACGTGACTTTAAATAAAAATGTACAATGTACATTTGAGCATAAAACATTTCAGTAGCAACAGAAGCACAATGGACGTACATAGTGTTTCAGTCCTATTTGGAAAAAGTCCCACATCAAACACAGAAACTTAGCGAAGTAAAGGATAAAAACAGTTAATCAGCATGAGAGCAGTGGATTATTTGCTACAAGATCATACCTTTGCATATTTTTGTACTAAGTCTTTGTACATGAATACGGTAGCATGCCAATATTTGTACATTACGCCTTTTGTCCAAGCATAAGCTGCCAAATATTTACATTTTTTTTCTTTCTGAAAACATGTTAGAGCACTTTCTTCATTGTTATCAATATTTTCAACAAACTGGAAAGAAACGTTGCGTATTTGATTTGGAAGAATGCCAAATAGATACAAATCATCTACCCAATAAAACGGTATTGTTTTTGAAACCTCGTACATTTCTGGTATAATGTGTCTAAGCATTAGAACGAACGGACCAGGGCAGTATTGGAGTGGGCTGCTTTTATATCCTGGGAAATAATCTGCATCTACTGCAAATTTTCCTTCTCGAGCAATAGTCTCGTTTGTAAGTACTCGGCAAGCAATTATCCTTTGGTCCTCTCGATATTTAGGTAAAATGTTGTGAATAACAAGAAAAATATTGACAAACACATCATCGTCAATTTTGAGAACGAATTTTGCATTTTCACAATATTTAACAATCCATCTGTATCCAAGAATTCCCTTGTGAGTTAGGTTATGATAATCATCAATAAAATCACCTTGGACGATGTCTTTGAATTGTACACTTTCTATCTCCAAAGCTTTTTGAAAAGTGCTGGGTTCAGTTCTTCCTACAAGAAATAATAACCTGAGCTGATGATGTTTCAGTAAGCTTGGATTAGCCCATGTCTCTCTTAACGCTTTTCTTCGTTCAAAATGCTGGACAGCTGTATGAACCATTATCAAGAAAGTAAGATTGTCCGTATCTTCGCATATATTCGGGTTATTTATTAAGAAGCTGGAATTAAACGTCAGAGGATAAAAGGTGTAATTGGTATATTTAATTGATTTTCCATTTATATTCTTGATGATGAAAGGTCCTGAAGGGTTTCTCTTTTGTGGATATGGTATCCATGCGTATTTTCCTGGAATTATCATGTCATCATGTAGATTGGTATTGCTATTTGATTTGCCTCCATGGTCAAGATATATCACTTGATTATGATACAAATATGCCAATAATGTATTGACAGCTGGAACATTTTCAGACTTGGTATATATATCCAAAGCATAAATGTAGGTGATGACAACAACGCCTACGAATGCAATAACAACCATCAATATCCTGTGGACACGATTGAAGACAAGCTCCATTTTGCACCACGCATTTCCCTGTTATCTGAAAAACAAATACACAAATAAATGTATAAATAAATAAATAATTATTTATTTCGCATTAGCTTGAATTTATTCCGAAACAAATTTAATCAACAGCAAGTAAAGTGTCTAGTATGTGAGTGTAGATGATTTGTTTACAAAGCGGTTCCTAATGCACTACTGGGCACATGTGAGTGCAATATGAAGTGAGCGTGAGTGCAACATCGCAAAATATTGGCCGATTCTGACAATGTAAAGTTAACGGAGAAAAACAATGAGCATATAATAAAGCTTTTGATTCCTCGAAATTGATGTCATCTATACAATTAGCACGGTTCTACATAATTGTAGCACAGTTTTCACACTGTGTCATAGTGGTTGTGGATATTTTGCTTTCCGTCGATAAATAGAACGTTTACAATATGCTACTTTCAGAGTTAGATGGTAGTCTAACGAGATCGTGTGACAAAGTGAGACTGAACAGTTCGCTTAAAACGGAGTCGAGCATGAGTAGGCCACAAATGTTGGCAGCACATGTCGGCACTGTTGCTCGAAAGAAAATAAGTCCAAAATTTAAACTTGTCTGTGTAATAATTGCTCCATAAAATTGGAGCTATATTGTTCCAGTCTACAGACGAAAATGGATCACCTCCTACCGTTTGTGTTCTTCATTGCAGAGTAATTCGTATTAGCAGTGTCACAATGCACATATTGATTCAGAACTGAAATAGACCCAATTTATCAGCTATGTGAAGATACAATCGAATTCAATTGTGTCCAAAAAAGTATTATTGTACCTTAAATGCCGCTGTATAGTTGTATTTTAGATTAGAGGAGCGGTCTCAAACAAGATTAGGGTGAGAAGTTTTCCTTTCACGTTTCATTCTTAGATGACGTAAGTATTGAAAAAGACGTATTATGAGAAGAAACAAAAGTACACTTCTCACTCCAAGGTAATGCTACGCATGCATTTCTAAAGTACTTCCAATGTGGTCGTTATTACTTCATCACAATTTATAATCATGTTCGTTCTTAAAGCGGTATTCTTTATTTGTGTCATTATGAAACCAGCAGAAACTTCACACGATGCATTAGTTCATATGAATGAACGTTGCGAAATAGAAATGTAAATCATAATGTTCACTTCTATAAAGTTCACAGCTCAACATGTTTTGAAATATTAATATTCTCGAATTGTAATCCTATATCTCGAATTGTAACTCTAAATGATGAGGAAAAAAAAGTTTCGGGTGCACATTTATTGTCTTTTTATTCTCCGTACTAGACCTTAAAGCTTGCATTAGTGGCAGTTGATATTTGATTACTATTTAGCATTTGCATTGAATTGAATGCTGTGTCTGTTTAAGATTGGATCACGTGTTGACTTCTCAGGATGTGTTAATATGTTGGAGACACAAATGTATCCACATGGTGGAAGTGCTGCTCTCAACATCTTAACCTTGTGATTGGTTAGTGATTAACTTAAAACGATTCCGCTAATCAAAAGCACATACGATTCATTAAATATTAGGGGCGTAACATCATTCTAAATGATTAAAAGTTATACTAAATTGGATTCAGTACCTTACTCCATTGATAACTCGCATTCGCATGGAGCTGCTGTGCCCAGTATATATTTATCTTTCTAATATAATTTGTATTTATTAGGATATAACCTTCCTCATGCAAAAATGCCATTAGTACAGTACTATGAAATTAATATAACAGCTAGAGCTACGTTCAATGTGACCACTCAAGTAGAATAAAGTGCACCATTATCTTCCATTTGTTACCTTTCTCGCCGCTGTCTACCACTTGTTACCCTAGGCAACCATCGTGAAGTTACTTAGTCGCAACTGAAAACAGAAACATCAAAAATATGCATCCACAATACCTCTTCCCAAGAAGCAGACTGTCTTATACTTTTTATCATTATCCAAATAGCAGCTGCTAGATATTCCACTACAATAGCATTATCAATAATTACATCCACAAACATCGGCCATCATACCCTTCTCTTCTTGAAATAACCGAGATGCCAGTGGAAAAATAAAGAACCATTGTTTTAATAACTCAGTCACTTGCTTTCAAGACCAAAATTATTTTGTTACGTGATTTAATATATAGTTTTATATTAGTATTATTAATATTATTATTAGCAGTAGTACTATTGTTGTTGTTGTTCTTGTTCTTGTTGTTATTGTGTTAATATTATTATTAGTATTGATGTTGTTTTTATTAACGATCATTGTTATATAATCACTGTGCTTAGAATGGGGAATTTGCCAATCAGAGGTAATACCGGATGATATGAAAGTATCTGGTATGAGCAAAGATTGCGTCAAATTTGTGACGTTAATATCGAAAACGAATTCCCTTTTATTACTGCTTGTCCGCTATATGGAGAAATCGAGAAAATACATCCCCACCTTCTTATATAACAATCCAACTTTAGAAAACTTTAGGTCTTTTATACACAATGATGCAAGTAAAATTATGATGACTAATTTAGCAATATTTACTATAAAAACTTTAAAGATTAGATAAACTGTTTTATCAACGACTGCTGCTACATAATACTTAGATCAATATCACAAATCTTGCTCCACACAAGTTTTACGGTAACCTTAAACGCGTTTGTTTCATAACTGTGCAGGATATTCTTGTATCTCAAATATATCAGAAACAAATAGCAATTGCTCCTTTCATCTATATTACTTCTTATAAATAGAATGTTTTTTTGTTGTGCACTATAACATCTTTTTGTACAGCATGATATATGGATATCTATCATGGGCCAATGGCCTATATTACAAACACTCTTATTATTATTATTATTATCATTATTATTATTATTAGTAGTAGTAGTAGTAGTAGTAGTAGTAGTAGTAGTAGTAGTAGTAGTAGTAAGAGTAGTAGTAGTAGTAGTAGTAATAGTAGTAGTAGTAGTAGTAGTAGTAGTCGTAGTAGTAGTATTGCTGTTGTAATTATTATTATTATTATTATTATTATTATTATTATTATTATTATTATTATTATTTGTAACGAATACCATCGTTGAATTCGCTAAATATATCACAATGCTCATAACACTGACGAGTAAAAATAATTACATAAATAATTGCTAAAAAGTAATCTATCAAGATCATTTTCCCTATTGCTGCAACCATTCTTCACACGGTGATGTCATATCAGGTATGGTCAAAGCAATGTTTCAAATATATAACAGTAACATAGAATCTACATAGAGATGGCGCATATAACAGATACAGTATAAAAGAGCACATGCATAGAAATAGGAAATAAAAACGTAGGAGCAACAAACATCTAAATTTAAATGCGTACCTTTACACCTTAATAATTCTTTTTCTCAACGCTTTAACCACGACAATCGACATCTCGATCACCCGAAGTATCGTTATCGTCATTATTATTCCTCTTGCTATGATTATCATAGTCATATTCGTCTATGTAGCTGCTACGTGATCGATGTAATTGCTTAGTGATACGATTTTTAGATATAATAGATGTTCTAAGAAACAAAATAAATATATAAAAGTAGTTTTAGCTGAAAAGAGGATCAAAATCAATAAAGAAACAGGGGAAGTATTATTATGCAATCCTTTCTTGCCCAATTATTGTATTTCTTTGAAGAGAATCTCTAGAGTTTCCCTGAGATGTATTGCAGCTCAAAGTCGATAGAAATTTATTTTACGCTAATAGCATTGTTACTTGGGATCAGTTACATCGTCAGTGAATTCAGATCTTGGTTATATACTATAATTTACAGCTTATTACAAATTGTTCTACTATATCATCAATGATGCTGATAATAACAACAAGAACGAAAATAAAACTACTACTACTACTACTACTACTACTACTACTACTACTAATAATAATAATAATAATACTAATAATAATAATAATAATAATAATAATAATAATAATAATAATAATAATAACAATAATAATAATAATAATTCCAGTAGTGGTAGTATTGTTCGTATGGTTGATGTTTTCACAATAGTGCAATTATGAAAAAAGCAAATGGTAAATATAAAAAATGTTGAATCAATATTTCTCAAATTACTTCTCTCTCGCAATAGCACTGCAACCTGTTATGATCAAAGCACATGTTAATGAAACGTACCTTCCTAGAAAAACTTACAGTTACACTCATATCATATGTCACTCGAGATTTTTCGGAGATGCTGAACTGTGAATAAAGGAGCATGCCATGGGATAAATACTTTACAAATGTATGGGGACAATATTCGTAAACACTGTCCATGGGAGTAATTTATTCTGATCTGACGCTTGGTAAGGTAACACGCACATAATTTAGGCTTAACTTTCTATTTTTTTATTTATTTTTTTTTTTTTATTTTTATTTTTTTTTGTTTTTTCCACGTGCTCATTAAATTTAATTGTTTTATATGCTTACCAAGGAGCTTGACAACTGTCAGAAATTATGGTGTGTTGGTAAACAACAAGATACATTTGATCGACCAGATGCTTATGAAACACTACGCAAACATTTCCACAGCTTCCAAAAGTATTTTTTCTTTTTCAAATCAGTTAAACTCATTTCTCATGCTATCAAAAAGTATGTTTAAGATATAAAAATACATTTATATTTAATATAATATCCAATACAAACATATATTGTAAACATATTAAATGCATTAGTCCAAAGCTGTAAGATATTAAGCTACCAAGAGTTAGAGAAAAAAGTTGGAGAGTGAATGATTATCAGTGTAAGTGGTAACTTGGTTCTGTGCACCTTTTACCATCTATTCAAAGGGCATGATAGGTAGTTCAGATCCATCATTATAACATTTACCTTTTAGATGTGTATAGGTCGCAAATTATATGTTAATGATTCATGGTGTCAGGTACTGAGCCATTTGCTATGATGAATAACAGAACTCTAAAATTACTTATCGAAATGATATCAGTGGTATTATTTAATTGGAATATTCCAATCGTTCATCACTATCAACGACTATAATAGGGATGCTCTAATTAGAACAAAAGACCTATATATATGCTCTAGCTCACTTGTCAGCGATGATGAACGTCTAAACAATATCTACATAATTCTATAACCCAATGTGGCAGTGTGAATTATTCCTGGTGATACACACGAGAAGTATTGAACATGTATTATGGTGACTATTCATCCTCTAGATATATGAGGTTTCCTGAAGCATGTTTCTCAGAGAATGCACAGCCCTTCACAGCTTAAATAACAAGTTATCGTAAATATCAAGGTGTATGTGAATATGTATGTGGGGGTAATTTGATAATTTGAGCAAAGATTCGTAGGGGGAGGTTAAGTAGCAAAGTAATATAATAAAATATATTAAAACAAAAGAGCTAATTCCAGCATTTTTTGGATATTTAAAGTGCACTCATCCTGCTATGTAACTGTCAGATCAGAAAAACGTACACTTACGTCAGATATCTTGAACAAGATGTGAAATTCTGATCCAAAACAATTTCAACAAACGTTGAACACTTTTTACGAGTGACCTGCTTCCATGTACTTATTAGAACTAATTATACAAAGTAAATTCAAATGATCCTTATGAATGTTGTTGATGCCTATTTAAGAACGTAATTTAATATGTATGATTTAGAATGGTCAAATGGATTTGTTCTCACCTTCTGCAAGAATTAAATACCTTGCTATTCAGTGTCTCAATCAAACGTAGCAACAAAGGCATATAGATTTCAAGTTAAATTTACTTCATATTCCTTTCTCCTACATCCACGTTGGAAACTCATTTTATCTCATTTAGTTGTAGTTCTTTCATATTTCGCATTCTCCCACAGACCAAAGCAGATCAGTATACAAAGTGAAATGTTCTAGTCTTTATCTCCATCCTCTTATTTAGTATCATGTACCAATGTTTATCAACAATTATAGTGAACTTTATATGCAAATGTGTGTAAAAATACATCATTCCACCATAAGCACATGCATGAACTTTTCACCCTGAATTAACCCAAACTGAAAACGAGGATGTAAAAAATAAGAATAAATACAAGTAATGTGTTTCATATTACTGACACTATCTCAACGTTTGAACATTAAATAATTAATTCATTCGTTAACGAAGGTAAAATATAAAGTATCTAAATGTATATAGAAATATCCATGAATTGTGAGAAAGGTTCACAGGTTGTGATTCAGTTTTTTTGAGAGACTCAACTGTAAAAGCAAAGGCAATAACAGGGTATTAGTACCAAACAACATCCATTAGATGTAAGTCCCTTAGTCTTCAATTCTAATACCATGTAATGGTCAACACGTGATAGTGTTGGTCAATAGTGTGGTGTCTTGATCAGTAGATGAGGGTGTGGGTCAATAGTGGTGGTGATAGTTAGTAGTTATGGGTGTTGTTCAATAAGATGGTATGCTAACTAGTTGAAGGTAGTGTTGGTCAGTGAGACGGTTCTTTTATCATTTAGTATAGGTATTGGTCAATCATAGCAAATGTGGTGCTCATTCCTACAGTATTTTCAGCCGCAGATGTTCTTTCTTCTTTTCAAACTCGGACAGAAACCTCCATATTTTAAAGAACAATACCTAAGCGTACGTTGGAGTCAGGCTTTATTTGACAGTATAGCAGATTCACACCTCTAATTTTCACCATGCGCTCTCTTCATAATCGAATCGGTCACATAACAATGTGCGTTGTAAGAATGTCTAAATATACGACAACCTTCTGTTAAAGCCGAAGTCTGAATTCTTTCGACTGAGTAGCAGGCACTACCCAATCTCTCTCCACCAAGCGTTTTGTCGACAAATGAGTTGAGTAGCAGATGTAGTTTGCTGTTAAGAAAACTTAGAAAATGTAACAAAACTTAGAAAATGTAATTACTTTAAAGAACATAGTAATCTTCTCTTAGTCCAAATACGTACCTTCGCGGTATCGTTGATATTTTCCGAACGCACCTCGTGGATTGCAGAAGTAAGCAAATAACTGTCATTTAAGATTCTTTGTTCTTCTATTTATATCGTTTAGTGGATAAATAGTTTATATTGCCCCTAATTCTTTAATCATCGTCGGGATGCTTGGTGAATAAAAGTAAATAATAGTTAGAACGACCCTCTTCTGATCAGGAGGTGTATGCTATGGTCCGTAACACAGTATATTGGTCAGGATTTGAATGCAAGTCAGTAAATAGACTGGAGTGTTGGTTAGCAGATCTTGGTGTTGGCCACTAACACGGAGTTTAGACAAGTTAGGATAAACTTCGGTCAGTGATGGTGGGGGATTAAGAATGTTTGTTCCTCAGTAGGTTTATATGGTGGTTAGCATAATGAGACAGTGGTCATTAGGTGGGATGCTAGTTAGCACGATGGTATTTTGGTTATATATATATATATATATATATATATATATATATATATATATATATATATATATATATATATATATATATATATATATATATATATATATATATATATATATATATATATATATATATATAGTTATATATATCTTTTATACCACATACATTAAAATTAGCATGGCCCTTGAAGTGTTGGTATAAAGCATCTTGATATACCAATATTCTTGGTATATCAAATTGTGATTTACCCATGCTGTATGAATACGCAAAAGTATCGTGTTTTTATAGGTACAATACTCTCTAAACATGGATATGAATTTCTTGGAATGTTACATTTAAAAGGAGAAAATAACACAAAATGATTTTCATGTAAAATCATTTTTAAAGAAACTAACATTTATAGACAAAAAGGAAACAACCATACTCAATGCAGGAAATAAATA
This sequence comes from Megalonaias nervosa, assembly GCA_016617855.1. Classification (NCBI taxonomy): domain Eukaryota; kingdom Metazoa; phylum Mollusca; class Bivalvia; order Unionida; family Unionidae; genus Megalonaias; species Megalonaias nervosa. Next base: position 17,010 of record JAECUM010046533.1, on the reverse strand, counting down.
AAATTGAGCTGTACCTTGTGTCATCTACTGTCATCGTTGTCAACACAGCTGTTTCCAGTCTCTCCCTCTTGGAAAAATGAAACACTGTAAAACTCTGTGGAAAAAAAGAAAACAATGATATCAGATACGGAGCAAGATGATGAAGTAACATTGAATATATTAAATTGTGAGATAATTAAAGAGTTTGATAGAGACATGGCTGAGACATTTTTAAATGAAAATGATCAATCTATGTCCAAATGTGAGTTTGTTAGGGAAGACAGATTTGCACACCACGAATCAATGTTTGAGATTATGAGCTTGTATTTTGAAGATTATGAACATGTATGATCATGTATTTAAGCTACACTTAAAATTCTTTTGCAAGTTTATTAAAAAAAAAAAAAACATTCATCGATCAGGAATATTTTGTATAACTAGGAATGAAACAGATTAAGGACCTACTCTGATATTAATGTTCCTCTTGATTTATTTAGTCTTGCTGTATGTTCCATACAAAGACAATGAGCTCAAAGTCCCATTTAAAAATGCCCAGGGATTATAAGTATGGTCAATAAGGTTACTCTGTTTTCTAATGCAGTAGAAAACTGCATTATTGGTACATTTATTACATGCCGTGTCTATAGATATTAGCTTTGAAAAAGTGAAGCCATGTCATTCCGACCTAAAAAGAAAACACATGTTAGCGTTAGCTATAAGAATGTCTTAGGTCAAAAAGATTTGTTAAAGATATGCCGCTTGCATTATATATATATATATATATATATATATATATATATATATATATATATATATATATATATATATATATATATATATATATATATATATATATATATATATATATATATATCTGACGAATGTTTTCGGGTCGACGATATACACTGTCTAACAACTCTTGAAAATAATTATTTCGTACGTTATCATCATTTATTGTGCTCTAAGTGAATCATCCTCGGTCTTTCCTTATAGTGTATTTGGTGCCAGTATTTAATTGCATGTTCTTCTTTGTAATATTTTAATATAATGTACCCGTTACTAAGCCACTTATGTATGCGTTTACCTGATAAACAATTATGAAATAGAGACGTACAACTGTTTTGCTGCTGTACTTTCGCCTAAAAGTCGTATAAGTGAGCTGAATCAATTGCAAATATTACACAATATTGACGAATGTCCATCGTTCTAAGATGGAAGTAACTCTCTTCTGTTAAAGGAAGTCCGAAGAACCATATGCTCTTTTTCAATTTGTCATATTTCTCAAGCGAAAGATGTGTGATATTATATTGTTCACACATTTACGACCATCATCTAAATGTTCACAGATGTAGGCAAGTTCATAAGAGTAACCTATTTGACTTAACAAATGAGGGTAGCTCATTTTCAGGGACTACAGCAAGAACATGTATTATAAAGCTATTCATCTGAAAGTTTTACCGCCATTTAATGTTGCAGGCTCAGCCAATTCCTAGTTTCTCAGTCCTTGAGTTTGTTAAAACGAGGAAACGATCACTGACAAATAATTCGTTCAAAGAACGATATTAATCAAACTATCATTTTTCATTCATATTCTTGAGGAAATAACCCGTAAATGTGTCTATGTCATTACACTAACAACTGTGGTTGATGTTTGAATACCAAAATGAGTGGACATAACTTGAAAATAGATTCTGCCCCTTTCATCTAATTTATGTTAAACTCTTTAAAAATAGTGAATAATGCCCCGAATATTTGAATCGAAGGAAAATGATTGACATTAAATACGCATGTGCACAACACGTATGCAACTCATTGCATAAGCAACGCTCTTATAATCTGAATGTGACTCCAAATTAGCCTTTCTGCATGCGCCAAACCAATAATGCTGCTTAGTGGCCGAGTTGTTTCTTTGGATATGTTGAATAATAATTATCCCTACCAGCTGCATGCGTTGAACAATAATTACATATAGATGACATGTGCTACTCCCACAAGTGCGAGCCCTATGTGAAACCAATGTCATACTGCGAATTACGCACGACTCCAATATGGGACACATAAACACATTTCTTTATCATTGTTACAGTAACGGATCTGACTATTTGTAGGAAACATTTAATGCGTGTTCTGTTAGAAACAAACAAGAACAAAACTTCCATCAGAACAGCAATCAACAGACAACAACAAAAAAGCAACTGCACACAATTTATGTTTATTATCGCTATGAAAATTGCACACGACAAAACACGGAACATAGGAACCCAATATATGGCAAATACATATGACTGTTAAGTTTAAGGTACGACAGTCATATGAACAGAGTAAATATCAATCACTCACGTGAATAGTTTTATTATGCATTAGAAAAAATTCTGTAGTAAACTCCAGACATGAATAACGGCATGATAATGTAAGTGATCAAACTATGCATCATACATATAGTTAATCTTAATAAAATGGACAATGGTAATGACAACATCAATTATTATGAGTATATACAAACTTGTTCTAAATTGATAAATATAACAATCAGCTGTCACCTAAAGCTGTATGCACATCATATCATAAATATAATTATAAAGGAAATCCCAATGTGTTGGTGCTATATAAGTTACATCATTCACAATTGGTGCACCTTATACACGAGTAAACACTTTAACGTTTTCATTCTTTGGTAATAAACGGATGACAGTTGAAATGTATATGTAGATCATTATTGGTTCTCCAATGTATTTGCTGTATGAGGGGAAGAGATTAAAAAATTTTCGAACATGCGTGCGTATTGACGCCCACTCCAAAATATCGCAACTTTTTTCTGCCAACTTCCTTACAAATCTCTATGATGATGGGACTATAAAGTTATTTAAGTTTATTCGATTGCTGGGTTAATGAACACAATAAAGAGAATACATGACGAGGGGTTATTTCTTCATATTACACATGGACTTGTATCTGACAAATATTTAGTTCATATTTTTTTTTTGAGAAGGAAGTGTTGTCGGCTTAGCAACCACACATATATGTCTAACAAATGTAAGTTCTGCGTTTCAGTATCGTTGCAGGCCATCCTGTAACAGTAGCGTAAGCTATCAAAATAGTAGTGTTATTACCATCATATAGATATTTATTTTAAAATAATTGAATCGCTGAACATAGAACGTTGTACACGAAAAAGGAAGAGTTGACCTTTAGTGAACACATCGTATCGTAAACTGAACATTTGTATGGAAACTTTCGTTCAGATCTAAGGGTAGTATATGATTTGCTAATGTTGTTCTCCTCAAAAGACCACACTCTGTAACTTTTTTATTATGCGGAATAATATTCAGGGGGAAACACCAATAATGCAAAAGATACTTGTTGACAGGATATTACTGTCTGTATCGCAGGCTCAAATTATGTAACGAGATTTTTCTAAGGTTCATTGTTTCTTTATACCTTTTATACCAGTTTTCTAGGGATATATCCACACAAAAGTACTTGTTTACCATAATTGCCATATATGACACTTATAGCGCAGACAACAGTGTGAAAGAATGAATCTGATCAGTATGAATTAATGCGTACAGGAATTCAAATTACTACTACTACTACTACTACTACTACTACTATTTATTAGTATTATTAATATTATTAATATTATTATTAGTATTATTATTATTGTTATTATTAGTAGTAGTAGTGGTAGTATTGTCTTCTTCTTCTTCTAATTCTTCTTCTTCTTCTTCTTCTTCTTCTTCTTCTTCTTCTTCTTCTTCGTCTTCTTCTTATTATTATTATTAGTAGTAGTAGTAGTAGTAGTAGTAGTAGTATTAGTATTCCAATCCACATTGTCTTCTTCTATCTTACACATTATACATTAATATGGAATAATTTAAAATAATTGAAACATGCCAAATCTAATCATTTTGGCAGGTATGCAAATGTTATTTTACTTTATTTGCCGCTTTTATTAAGTCTGAAACAGACTACACTTAATCCAATGCAGTAGATTCTAATGTGAACTATAAAGGTCTGTGAATGTAAAACTAGAAACCAAACAGCTTCCAGTGAAACGGTTAACAAAATGTTTTTCATCATCAAAGTAATCATCATTGTCATCGTCGTCATCATCGTCAGCGTCGTCGTCGTCATCGTCGTCATCATGCCACGCGGTAACAGAAACTTTCGTCACCACCCATGTTCAATATTATGTACTTTTGTAATTGTACCATAATGCTGTCATCAGTGTCGTGAAATAGCTTTCCAAAATGTAATAGTTATTCAACCCATTTTGCAACATTGACTGGTAAAGTCAAAACCTCTGCACCTAATATGAATATCACACAAAACCTTACACTTTAATTCAATCTAACCATTCTCGCATCTCTCAGTTTGTTGCAAAGTTGCAGAAAGAATTAAGCCCAGACAGTTGCTATTGAATTATGTTCATCAGTTGACAATGTTCTCCGTGTTTATATTTGTGAATAGTTAACACAAAAGTAAGTGAAGGTTCCATTGCTTAAGTTTTTTTTTTTTTTTTTTTGTTACTTTAGGACGTAAGTTATCAGATATTTGTTTGCTTTCTTGTTTGATGCTGTTTTCCTTATTAAGTGCCAGCATAAAATCTCACAACCGGATGACATCATCTGCACTGCTCCAAATCTTATGTCACACTGCAAAAAGTCACCATTGTCAAATTATAAATTACAAAGATGTTGCACGACGTATATGCATATACGTTAACGTCAGTATCTTCCTATTTAATCTCGCTAAATGCATTATCTGTGTTACGTTATTCATTGGTATTTAACCAATGTATTTGATCAAGCTGAATCCTATGCAATGGTAAAGTGTTATAGTAGTTTGCTATTTGAATCCAAAGGCAAAATCATATTAGAGCCAACGAGTTCGGGAAACATGATCGTGGTCTGCAGGTATGTCGCAAGCGCGATCACCAAAAAAGTAAAGACTATTTTCGCAACAGTTTATGGTTTACAGAAATGATATAATTCGTGATAAATATAATAAATAAGTAATAATTTTGTAACCTTGACTTTATACCGAGCGTCGAAGTTGAACACACATTATCATATAATCAAATCGAGTAATATATTTGTAAATAAAGGTCATATGGATTAAGATGTACAGGAGATAAAATAGAAACCAATTTACTTTATCAGGATTTATCTGCAAAATGGTGTTGTTCATTTGTTCGGGAATTCATACAAACCCTGCTCATTTATATTTCCTTTGTTATATGAGAAAGTTAAATACCACAGCTGAAAGTCGTATGCTGCTATTATAATCTGAACTGACGCAATCAGGCTACCATGGCCAATCATTAGTCCATATGAATTAAGTTTGGGCTAGTTCTCTCCCAATAAGTCACGTTCCTTTGTAATAGTGGCAGAAACATGACTAATACTGTAAGCTAGAAATCAGGGATCAACTGAATATTAATAACATTTTAAAGGCAAAGAATATTCCTTATGATCAGGAATAATTGGAAGGAGTTGCTGAGTAAGTTAATGAGCTAATATAATAGTCATAACGTGGGTACAAAGGTACCACCAAATGATATTTTACTAAATTACGCAAAACTATTTGTTTCTCTTTTCAAGCAATACTAATTCTGATTGGTGTCTGTTGTGCCCTTTTAACTCTTGCAATTTTGATGTCTGCACCATGGAATACTTTTTTCCAACTTCAATAAACTAGACACATTGTACAGTTCTGCAAAACATGACACTGAGCGTGAAGCGTACGTCCACAAACGATGATTCTGCGACCTTTACGGAGAGAGAGCATGCTCTGATAGATGTACCTAAACTTTTCAGTGACATTGAACCAGTTTATAATATCTCAGAAGAAAAGAAGAATGTATTATTAAACATTCTCTGGTTTAACAAACCTATATGGTTTGGAGAAGAACAAGAGGTGTGCAATAGAAACATAAACCGATGTTTAAATAACAATTGTATCGTCATGTATAGCACACCCCTTCTTGCGGAAGTTCATGCTGTAATATTCGACGCAACTGCGTCAACGTTTCCACAAAATCCACCGCTTACATCACCAGAACGTGATCCTAAGCAGGTGTGGATCTTTTTACGGTCTAGAAAGTCTTTTTAGTACGATGCAAGGTATTTCTAAAGAAACCAGTGGAAATCAACGTTCAACTGGACCATGACTTACCGTCCAGACTCAGATATTCCTCACCCGAACGGAATGTTGGTGACGAATCACTCCCCACCTGAACGAAACTATAGCGCCATTGTCCGCGCTAAGACAAAATTTGCTGCATGGATAGAAAACAATTGTAATGCTGCCAGTAGGTGAAATGACTTCGTCCATCTTTTGCAAAAATATGTTCCTGTCGATATTTTCGGAAGGTGTGGCACAAAGATCTGTATCAGAAAGGGTACTAAATGTAGAGATAGCGTTGGGAAAGATTATACATTTTATTTGAGCTTTGAAAAATTTCATTGTGGAGATTACATAACTGAAAAATTATTTCACTACTTTCCACTGGATTTGATTACTGTGCAGCGAGGATATTCCGACTACAACGCTTTCCTACCGAAATACACTTGTATTAATAGTGCTCATTTCTCTACAGTTAATGAACTGGCACATGTTATCAATCATCGTGCTGAGATCGAGGATTAATTTATTCGCTACTTTTTCCAATTTGATTCAATACGAAGAAGAATGATAACACTAATTGTGACTTTATATTTAATGATGTGTTCTAAATGGTCTTGTTTTCTGAGACATTTATAGAAAATGTCATGCCTTCACTGTGCTTGTGGATTTAATTTAACGATAAATAATCTACGGCGATGTTGCAGATTTCTTTTAATATGTATTTGAAAAAATAGTCAATGAAATGAGAGATAAAACAATAGTTAAGAAACGACCTATTCTGATGGGAAGACTGCAGTTTATATTTCACAAATACGAAAAGTTAAAACTAGTCTCAGATATAAATGATTTTCTGTCTAATTTTACAAATTATTTTGGCAAGATGCAATGTTTTGTTCTTAGGTCTTTAAACACTGTTTAAGATAGGAAATCTTGTTTAGAATGTAAGCCTCACAGAATCATTAAGTGCATATCAAACGAAGATAAAGAATGGATATTTTATAAAATGATGAGGCAAATTAAATTTCTTAAGGTAAAGATCTCTTTTATCTTTGCTGGCACGGTCATGACCGTACCCCATCCAGTGATTAGAAACAGTCGAAAAGGTTTTTTTTTCTGAAAGGAAAAGTTTTCGTTAAAAATGCAATAATTTCCTATAAAACAAAATTAAACTTTTGAGAATATATTTGTCACTGGTTTTGAATATTTGGCAACCAAATTAGGTTATACCATTAATAGTCGCTATTGTCTTTCTTATTATATTATACAAAGCGGATGTTGCTAGGAAAATCAGCATTCATGGGACGTATTTATAGACTGGAACTAACATACAATAGAAATATGAGAAGCATTTCATACCGAATAAGATTTATTTTAAGGCAGTATGCTGAAAAATTTGTTTCTGTTCTTGCATTACACTGGTTAAGTTGTTCTTAGAACAAGGAGGATGTAACATTCCCTTCTTAGAAACAGAGGTGGTTAATTAGATTTGGCTATCGTTATCTAGAGGATGACCTCCCTCGATGTTATTGCCCGGTGTGAGTGGATAGATAGAACATCAACAGAGAACTGAACAAGATTATTGAGAAGAAACAATAAAAAACGACCCCCCTTAGACAAGCAAATACACATATATTTTAATTAATTAATGCATCAACTAAAATTGACAACTTCAATTCAACAGATTTACATTTATGGAATTTAATAGCAGTGTTCAATTATGGATTAGTTCATCTTGGTAACGAGTGGTGAAAAGAGCACAATGTCTACGCCTGATTTGCATCACCTAGCGTAGCTTCCTCTCTTGTCGCCGTGTATCCCACGTCTCCTCACCTCCACGTGTATACTTTGTTCTTCCTCTGATCTTTGTATTCCGAACTCTTCATTTCCTTCCGGATTTCCATCTTTGGACTGTACCCGTCAGTTCCTGGGAGAGCTGTTTCTTTAATGCTGTTCTGTTTCACAATCGTGCGTTGTAGCACTAAAGCCTTGTTTCCTTACAAGACAGATACTGGTCTCTTTACTAGTTTTAACGAGAAAAGCACTATTCTTTAGGTTTTCCCTGAGCCAAACTTTTTCCTCTCGCAAGAAAAATCGGACTAAATAATTTTGATCAAGGTCATTACTTTTAAATTTACATTACTTCTAAAGTGTACGCCTCAATTTAACTAACCAATCGTAAGCAGCGTTCCTTGAATCTTCCCCAAGATAATCATTTAGTTTGTCAGATTTTGACAGCCTAGAATCTGAGAAATACGATGCATATCAACTTGCCTTTGAAAATAATTATTTAAAATGGGGTTCCTTTGAAGCGGTTATGGTCGGTAGCACTACAGTGCACTTTGCAGAACAGCATAGCGATATCCGGGTCAATTCAAACTGAACCAATGATGTTGGCGTTTCAAGTTGAACAGCTGAGATAAAGAAAATGTCGAAGTGACCCTTCACAAAGACTTTTCTGGCTTGACTATAATACAATTTTAATGCACAATTTATTCAACTTCAAGATTCAATACTCATTCAAAATTCGACATATTACAGACGATATGGTTGATCTGAACTCAAAGAAGCCAAATAATGACTAAATTAAATTTGCTGGCTAATGTAGCATAAGAAATATGCCCCTTATTGGACAAAATTACTTGATAAAATTCTTTAATTTGCCCAAACATATTTTGTCAATGCCTGCTCTTCCAAATCCTCCAAACCACGTATAAAATGAACGAAACCGGACATTGTTCCAGTTTAATTGGAGCTATCAGCCTAGGAAATAGTAACAAAGGACACTATCGTTGGTTTTTGTTTAGAAAGCACAACTAAGATTCACTTTCAATTATTTGTGTGTTATAGAAGGGTTTCCTCGAGTAGGCGTCTTGTCGCCTGACAGAAAAAAGTTTCATAACATCTTTTGACAATTTAGAGGTACACGTGTATTTGAATATGGTACCAATTAAAATGAAATAAACTTGTTTATTTATTAAAATAGCTTAGTTAGTGGTTATTTCTCCTTTCTCTCTGTGGATAAACGAACCCTATGTTGTTCAAGAATCCATCTCTTATGATATTTTCAGTTTGGTTAACAAGCAGAATTTCAATTAAATAAGCAAGCTATAGAACATAACATGTTGTAATATTATCAAACAGTTGTAATGTACTAGGATCTCTATTATGTTTTGTTGAAGAACAAAATGTATTAATATATATGCTTCTGCATATATATTAGCACGAATTGAGAAAGGACATTAAGAATTACACCATGTTAGGTGCTGGTGTTGGCAAATATGTATTGTCATGAGAACTAATGATGTTCAAATCAAATACTCTCAAGATGATCAATGATCTCTTTTAAAGTTTATTTAGGAACGGATGCTAACAATAACCTTAATTTTAATAAATAAGTATGTATTGAAATATATAAGCATACATTCACGTCTGACATGTATTCCTAATAAAATTAAACGTCGATTGTGCATGTAAGTTATTGTTAACATTTTCAACTTTTATGCACCTATTAATATGTAATTCCATGCTATATATGTATCATCATTTTAAACATCTCTACTCTAGAACCATTTGACTCTTTGATTTTTGCGGAATGGAATTAGTAAGATGACATTGCGTGTCGGGGATTAATAACTTTTGGTATATAAGTCGAGAAGTGACCATAGTATGGACCTGTTTGTCCTCTGGTGCTTATCTGAAAATTTACATATTTTTATTTCATATCTAGGTTTAAACTTAACCATTAACTTCAATCTTTCCTCAACTATTTTCAGTTACATGTGTCGTTTACCTCGCAGTATTTCCTATTCAACAGCTTCAACAGTGGATGTATGTGTATATATCATACACTAATTGTGTCACACCTTCCGAACACATTACCTTAATTTGCCAGAGATTTTCAAATTAGCAACACCCATCAATCCCACGTTTGAGACAATGACCCCTGTTTATAATAGAGGATGTGAAGCAAATAATTTTCAAAAAATTAAGCACACAACGTATATGCATTGCAATATATAAATTCCTAAGACCAAGTTGTTTGTATATCTTATTATATTCAATGGCAAAAATATACTAATTGCGTTGGTCAAGATATACCAATACCAACACATTATCTACTTACATTTGACATCTTTGTTAGTCTCGTAGTATTATTATTATTTGGTTAATTTTCCATGTTCTACTATAACTCCTACTCTTGTTATCTCGTCCATCCTAGTAGTTTATCCACCCCATTTAAAGTAGGCATTGTTTATGTTATCGTTATTTGTATGCTCATTATTGATACTATTGTGTGCTGATGTGCCTAGATGAGTGTATCACCCTTTTACAGATTTAAGTCAGTAAGCTGCAAGAGCTAATTTGACTTTGCTTCAGTTTTCTGTTTAATTCAGTTTGGAATGGAATTCATATGCTGGAAAAGTGACGCTTGGTCATAAATGTTCTGCCAACATAATTCTAATTTATAAAACATCTTCAAAACAAAAGAGAGAGCAGATGTTGAGTGCACTTTATCATGGCACAGGTGTAAACGCCTTACTATTTATTTACAGTGATTCTCATACGTAAAATATATTATATTCTGCTAAAAATCGTTTACACAACACAGTTTCCAGTCAACCTCTCCCGATTAAAAAACATGTTGAACTAGTCTACACAAGCAATTATAATGCACATTGTTGATGTCCTGTTGGTGCCCATACTCCTTGAAGAAAATGGGCTTGAGGGTAAAACGTTGAAGAAAGGAACATTCTATACTTTATTTAACATGCTGATACTTGATACAATACTTGCACCCAAGAGTAAGAGTCAAAAATGGTAAGGACACAAGTTTGCAACCGCCAGTAAAAGATATCCTACCAAATCTGTTAGAAACGTTTTGCGCATTATATTCTTCAACAAACACGGAATACCTTAAAAGATCATGGTAACTGAGAACACCAGACGGAATCAACAATACTATACCATCATAATCAAAAATAGCTTACGTGAGTATACTCGCATAAGGTATCCAGATCTACTGAGTGGTGATTTATTTTTCCATCAGGATATCAACCTCGCACGCACATGCGAATTTTGCATTGCAAACCTTATAAAAGGTGGCATTCACACTTTACACCACCCACAACACAGCACGGAATTCGTTTCTTAAAACTGTTTGATGTTTCCAAAACGTTAAAGATCCGTTACAAGAAAACCAAGCCGAAAGCAGAGAAGAACTTAGAGATGCATATCTGTCACATGATGGACTATTGCACGTGTTCAAAGCAGAGGTAACAAGATTCGAGAAATTTCTTAAGTCGAAAGAACGTTCCTTTGAAAGGACAAGAACTATGGTTCAAATGTATTAACTCAGTTTACGTCAAGGGAACTGTGTAAGTACATTGGATCCAGAGAAGTCCTAATCCAACATTGTATACATTTATTTGATGATCGAAACTCTGCCAAAACCAGGTAAGAATATAACTATATAATTAACATTCTAGTTTAATATCTTACTGATTTACTATATTCCTATAACCAACGCCTCAACTCAGAGGGTAAAAATATGCAAAATGAAATGTCGACCCTCAATGTTGTTCCTACAGATACAGCTTCGAAATTTCTTGGGCAACATTCATCTCAAAAATCGCATATAAGCAGTCGATAAGACTAGGGCATGTTGCAGGAAATCCCAATTACAAATACATTACCTTTGTATTTGAAAGGCTATTGGAACTATGTAAATATCTAGTTATCCACTCGAAGCGTGCATTTGCAAGATTCAACAAGGAAAATATATAAAGGTTACTTGCAAAACGCCCTAGCAACGTAATCAGCTGAAAACGATGAGTCAAAACAGTGTTTCTATTTTGAATACCCTTCAATTGCAATTAGGCACTATATTAACAAGCGAACGAACAGTTGTATGACAACATACATATGTCAATATATGGGCAGCGGTAAAATATATTTGATCACACAGACAGAAAACTCTTTTGGAAACAGTCAACAAAGATAGCGGGTAATTATTTGACAAGGAAGAACTTTGCTATAAAACTTGTATGTTCTAATTTAAATATCGCTAATACACTGGAATTTAGGAGAGGAAATTGGGTTGAAAGGATAAAAAGCAGGAAGGATAAAGATCATATGATATGATATTAACTCAAACAAAACAATATCTTTTGTAATTAGCGCAAATGATTATTGAAACATAATATAACTTGATAGATGTTTTACCGGCTGCTTATGCTGTACGTGTATGTGAAAGAGATTGCAGACGTAAAAGAGTTATATATATATATATATATATATATATATATATATATATATATATATATATATATATATATATATATATATATATATATATATATATATATATATATATACAGTGCAGGCTGAAACGACATTTTGCTAAAGGTTTTAAGGGTCTATTATAATAGATATAATGGTAAGTGTATGAGAATATTGTGGCATATGCATATTATTTACAATAATTTGCATTCTCAGAAACACTTCCATGAATGTTCAGATCAGAAATGACACTCTAGATGCAGGGAACGCTAATTGCTAGGAAAATATGCAATACATTATTACAGACGTCGTATTAATAAGATCTATGCATCAACAGGTTGGTGAAAAATGAGAACAAAAGTATATTTTCTATTTTGATGTCAAACCTTCTCCCTATATTATACTAGTCATTATGACGGAATAAATGTTATTCACTTTAACCTTCTTTATTCTTTCAGAATAACGGATGCAATATTTTTCATACAGCATCAAACACAATCCGAACGGATATTGATTTTCACGACAATGAGTTTGCCGATACGCAAATTAGTCAAATGTAAGTAGCTGTCATGTGTGTTTATGTTCTATCATATCAACATTGTAGAAAATACTCAATGCTAAGTTTTTTTTTTTTGTTTTTTTTTTTCTGCAGGATATTTATCTAGTTGTTGAAAATCGTTAGATTATTCGTTGATATCTTAGTTATTTCCGTATAAATGCTTTTCTGGTATGCGTTAATTGGTATGCCTCTGCGCATGTCTTTAATTTATTAGGTCGTCTATATAACATAATGGCATTATACACATTCGCACAGTTTGTTTCTTAATAATCTTTCTGGGCTAGTGAAACGCATTAACTTTACATAGCTTCTTGGTGTAAACGGAGGAACTTTAAAATAAATAATCATATCTTTTTGACTTTGATTTACATTAGGAAATAGCGCAATGAGCACAAACGTAAAAACTGGTTAGAAATACATCCATTGGGACTAATGCAATTAATATTTTCACATCAGAATTTTAAATTTTATTGGTCCACAGTGTGCAAAACCGTACGTTTAGACATATTTCAGTCTTTCCAAACATATGTTTAATGTAGGTATATGTATATAGGTATATGTGATCTTCGTATACTTGTAACTGGTCAGAAGATTCAAAATAATTGCCTGCAGACTTTCACTTATCAATTTCTTTACCGAATCAGTCAAACTCATTTCGTAAATCACACGGTGGCATAGGAGACATCATGGACTGTCAAACACAATTTAATATTTAAAAATTTAACAACTATTTTGCTGTTTTTCTTTCACACTAAGACGATTTTTTTCTGATATGCAGCATGGTCCTTCTTTTTATTAAGAAGTCGTCGCCCATGATGCCTATGTCATCTTGCAACCAACATAAATGCAGCATGGAAGTTCTCTGTTACACATATCAAGAAATAAATTATCGTTTTAGTTGCATCTCCAACGACTATAGCGGCTGCTAATAACTTGTACTAAGTAACAGATGAGAGAGACAACCAACAAAGTTTGTAAAATTTTAATAAATAATTTAATTCCCACGAACACAAAATTTGAAAAGAAATGAGATGCACAATAGTGATTGACTGGTAATAGCACCAGAATGGTACAGTGTCAGATCATTTAAAAGACAAAATTTAGGAAAATTATATTTTGCCGTCGATTATGAGTGTAAGATCAAATGGTAACATTTTTCACAACAATAAAGACAGCACATTAGAAGCGAATCTGCAACCATTTTCTGTGTTTCACCACATCAAACATGGGTATTTGTGGAGTATAATGCATTTATTATCCACATCGCAAAGTAACGACTCGCCCTAAGAGGCTTCACATATGAATGGCTACATTCTTCCTCTCCGAAATGAACCAAAATTAATTTGTTCTGAAATAAAGTTGTCAGTGTCTTACCCTCATACGCTCTAGATTTCAGCATATATCTAGATTTCTCAAGTACCAGAACTTATGCGTTGAACAAAATTAATAAATAATTCATCCGCCTCATGAACTGCTTTTGTAATATATACAAGATTGAAACGTCATCTAATAACAATGCATATTAGCACTTTGGCAGAATGATTGTAAATATATATGAATATTGCTTTAAAAAATTATCCCCTGCAAATAATTGCATCTAAATCACAATATGCTGGACAATCTCTATTCTTGTATGAAAATGTAATTTAATTTATAATTGCGTGCATTTATTCCAGTTTACCAAGGTATTTTTTGTTTTCATTTTTAAATTTACAGAATTCTAGGTTTGATTATTTGCAGATTGACGTCATTCATTTATAGACACATGTTAAACATTTGTTTCCCTAATTCCACGTTTGATGTAATGCTTGTTTCTTTTCATACATAGACTATGATGAAAGCGAACTTACATATTAGGTGCATCACATTTCAGCGATATCTCCACTAGTATACATAATTCAGTAGATGAAATATAGGAAAGTGTATTTTCTAAATATAATTTTGTATTTCGTTATGTACTAAATTAAAATAATTTAATAGAGATCCTGCAGTATATTACCATTTCGTAGATGATTTCCACAATAGCTAAGTCTAATAACCCCTAATAAGAGCATACAGATACGAAGATGTATAGGCTTCTGGCAAGCTGAACCAGTTGCTCCTTTAGGGTAATATTATTCCGTCATTAATATTTCAGACGTGTATTGTTCTGTCAGTTTATTTGCGTCTTAGTTTTAGTTTACTTTCAAATGGATATAATGAATATAAAGATTCATTGTGTATACTACATCATGAAGATAGTGACATAATCACAAACAATTCCTACAGACATACGCTTTTATCACTAGTAACATAATTTAGTCATTCACACTTACAAATATGCAACATGCTTCTTTCGGACAACACAATTTGATTTTAACACAAGAAAGGTCCTTAGAACTTAAACTGCGAATTCATTTTCTGTAAGTAAAATAACATATTATTGTGTGGACAAAGTAAGAAACGTTGTGTCATGTAGGAATGAATATATCTCCCGATTACTGAAAGTACCAGAAAGATGATTTATTAATGTGTAAACGTAAAACGTGCATTATGAAAAATTATCAACTTATTGCATATTGATTCATTCCAGGTTTCAGCTGTTTTCTGATCTTGACAAGTGTGCTGCTTTTGTGCTTCTTATATCCCCATTTGAAGAATTTTAACAATAGATGGGTAAACACAGATGTCAAACGTAGTGATGGAAAATTGTATATTTGTCCATTGTTCATGGGAAGACTAGGAAACACTATGTTTCAATACGCGGCCGCCTACGGAATAGCAACTGAGAAAGACATGACTGTGCTTTTACCAAGAAATTCTTTGATAGCTAGGTCTTTTAAGGTTGATGGAGATGTTCTCGAGAACGCTACGCAAATGTGTTCTTCTTTTCTTTTCTACCGCGCACTCGATTCCAATTGGGCAATGTATAACCAGTCTTTTTCATCTTGGATACCACGAAACTACAGCGTTTGCATACAAGGTTATTTTCAATCATATAAATACTTCAATCATGTAAAAGATGCAATGAAGAAACAATTTCGGGCTTTCCATGACGAAACAACTGCGAAGGCGTTAAAGATACTCCAGGAAACAAGACAGTACTATTTAGCAAAACAAAATGTCATTAACGTCACCTTAATTGGAGTTCATGTGCGTAGAGGGGATAGGCTTAGTACAACCGAGGTGCAGCTTGGGTGTAAAGTTGCACCAAAGGAGTATTTTATCAAAGCCATGGATTATTTCACTTATAAGTATAAAAACCCTGGTTTTGTTGTATGTGGTGAGAACCAGACGTGGGCAAGAGAAAATGTGCCATCAAGATATAATGCTGTTTTCCTCAATCAGAGTTCTACGCCAGACCTTGATCTTGCCATTCTTACCATGTGCGATCACATGATCGTGTCAATAGGTAGTTACAGCTGGTGGGCGGCTTATTTGAATGTAGGAGAAATCGTGTACTACAAAGACTGGCTCTTACCTGATTCATATTTATACAAGGGTTACAAACATGAGGACTACTTCCCTCCAGAGTGGATCCCGATGTAATACAAATGAATGTAATTTCTAGAAACAAAAACGTAGCAGACAGCCGAGATGTGTAAAACATATTTCCAAATACCTACATTGGCATATGCTAACCCATTTATGACAGCAAATGTAAACGGTTTTACTTTTTGCAGGTCCTGATCTTCTTTGTCATCAAAATGGCATATGATGCTTGAAGTAGTAAAAAACTGATAATTGTGGCGTCGTGAAGTCCAGTGATCGTATACAACATTGGGTGAAATAGACAATGTTTCGAGAAAACATTACACAGTTGTGTCTTAGTATATAACAATAGTGCAGACATTGGCAATTTGCATAATATCATAGAAAGTTAGAAATATCTCAAGACGTACACATATAATATTAGTTACTGCAGGAACTCATTAATCTGTGTCCCATGCGTCATCTTAAATGAATACATGTCTCTATGGGGAGTACCAATTAGACGTACCAGCATATGACTTGCAATGTTATGTGCATGGGGTCTCATGCGCACAGCATTAGTTCGTATATTTTAGGCCGAATTATCACATCAA
>JAECUM010046532.1:0-10833 GCA_016617855.1 Megalonaias nervosa | reverse complement strand
TTTCAATACGGTTTGGTTGTTTTGGTAATTGATCACGCTTAAAAACACCTCTGAAGTTTTTGATCTTTAATTTCTTAGCAGCATCAAGTAAGTCAAAATTGGACATGGGAAGCTCGAAACGCTTTGTGTTTAGCGAAGTGTACCGGGCAGTCTCAGAAATGAGTCTCGAGCGGCTCGACCGTACCATGAATGAGGGGTTCCTGGCAGTCTTAGACCCCGCCCTTTCCTTTTTGGAAGTCTTTAGTCCGTGACCTGTTGCTTTCTTTAATACCATCCCAGCGGCAGTTCCAAATGCACCAAGTGCAGCTGCTTTTTAACAGCTGGAGCTGCAGCAGCTATCAACGCTGGTAACTCCGCTAGACGTGGAAATATATACCACCCGTCTTGGCAATGTCTTTAATGGCACCAGCAGACCAGTCGCTGATCGTCTGGCGTCATTGAAGTGCTTGAGTTGAGGTTCTGCCAGGGATAGTTTATTTGGACCTTGCAACGCTGCTGATTTCAGCAATATTTTTATTCCAGAATTCTTTTTTAATGCTGATTGTAGCTTTTCAATCTGACCAGGAATCAGAGTAACATTAATATATTTTTATGAGTCTAGTTAGCATCCCGGATAATAATAATAATAATAATAATAATAATAATAATAATAATAATAATAATAAGTAGTAGTAGTAGTAGTAGTATTTGCAATAGTAGTAATAATAGTGAATA
This sequence comes from Megalonaias nervosa, assembly GCA_016617855.1. Classification (NCBI taxonomy): domain Eukaryota; kingdom Metazoa; phylum Mollusca; class Bivalvia; order Unionida; family Unionidae; genus Megalonaias; species Megalonaias nervosa. Next base: position 10,119 of record JAECUM010046532.1, on the reverse strand, counting down.
AGTAGTGAAAGCATCATCATTATCATTGTCACCAAGTCTTGCATACGGCGAGGATGACATCCATTATAAAGTAATAACGTAAATTATTATTATCATAAGGATTCTTGTTGAGGTAGAATATTAATAAGAAGTAAAATGGAGAGCTCCAAAAGTTCTGAAATCAATACACATTTTGGGATGGGAACCACTCTATTTTAGCCTATCAACAACTTCTTGATATTATAGCTCAGATTTGTTTTGAATGGATAGGTTTCTTTATCGCTTCATTACAACTTGTATCTGTCGCTGCGGAAAGAAAGGATTGCATGCACAGAACGGATGAGGAGAAAGATCACAGTGGTTAAGCACAACCAGGATTCTATTTTGCTTCATAGCAATTTGTACCTGTCGCTGCGGCAAGAAAGGAGTGCATGAACAGAACGGATGAGGAGCAATGTTACAATGGTTAAGCACAACCAGGATCTGACTTTGACGTGACGTCATCAGCCTGTGATTCGGAATGCGGAAGCACACAAAAAGAGCAAACAAATATAAATCTAAGTTACACGTGTTAAACTTTTAGAACGACTGTTGGTATGACCTTAATTGTATGTATCTGACGCAAACAGAGTACCTTCCCCTCAGTTTCTGGACATCTTACGCAAATAGTGCATCTTCCCGTCAGGTATTCCATCACAACCCTGAATACATTCATCTAAGAAATGATTAAATCATCCATTTCCGAAAGAAATAAAAATGATTTAAAGAATAAAAATAATAAATAAACTCAAAACAAAACGTATGAGTAGGCATATGGAAAGTGTACATTGTCAATTTGATACGAAATAAGAAATTCCGCGATACTGAATATTTACCGTATTTGCTGATCCGCCTCAAAGATATTGGTATGTCATGAAAAAGTTATTGATTTTCGATCAGCGCACAACGGTTCGAAGTAACAGAAGATGAATGCACACTTTTAAAGTTTCGAAGAGTATTTAAAAAATGTTTCACCAGTGAAACTGGAATAAAGTCATAAGTGAAAATAAGTGAAAATACTAGGTATATCTATTTCTCGCGTGAACTATTCCTCTCCAATGAAAGGTATCTTGAAATGCATCATCATCTGGTTAACCCAAGTGAAACCAACTAGTATATCCAAATTTTAATGGCATAGATAAAACAGCGACGCTTTTAAAATTATTTGCATGCACAAATAGATAACTCTATCTTCCTTTTAATCTTACATTCATTTCTTTACCACTAGTGCTAATAAATTTTGTTGTGAAATGCTCTCAAGCGAACTAAGATCATGACTAGTATTGGGAAGTGGTAGAATTAAGCGGATTATTTTTAATGAATAGGAAAATATACCATTTTTGTCGGCTTTGAATCCCTTTACATACTTCGCTTATTTAATGTATTATTACTGTTTTCAAAATTAAATCCATCGATATTGGCTGGTTAACAGTTACACCATTACCTTTGCCTCATCTCCATTTTTCACAGTTCCTAGTTGTATCACAGGTGGTATTTCTGTGTAGTAACAACGATTTCATTGCTCTGCATTTAGATCCAGACTGTCTAACTTATTCATCCTTTTTGGACAAATTATATTTTACATGTGACATAAACGATGAATTTTTAAAGCAAATAACTGCGATCTAAATTTTCCGCCGCTTAAGTAGCGATTTCATGATTTCTTGTGCATTTTGTTAAGAGTAATAGAACTTGATTTTATGGTTTCCCATGCATTTTGTTAAGAGTAATAGAAACTTTGTTCTGCTGATGGAACCTAAGCACTTACAGTAGAGTTTATTAAATCACAAAATAGGTCAACCTGACCTCCTTATTCATGCGCAATCTCATCTTTTATTTGTAACCTTTCGAGTCCTTGATGATTTAGCTTCCTTTATATACATACTTTTCAGTCCTGAATTGTTTAGATGCCAAAAATCAATAGGTAAAATTCATAACTTCCTAATGACGGTTGTATTATTTTTACCAACTGCGTCTTTTATGCTACTACTACTACTATTACCAATAACATCACCTCCATCACCACCACCACCACCAATAATAATAATAATAATAATAATAACAATAATAATAATAATAATAATAATCTCTACTGTTCACCAAGCATGGCACATTTGTATTAAAAGACGTATCAGCCACATTGTCGTCAACTTATTTACAGTTTATAATATAACTCATATTCGGGTACACACACACACACACACACACACACACACACACACACACACACACACACACACACACACACACACACACATTTTCAAATAAAACTTAACAATAGTGGTCAACAGGTGCAAAAATAAACATATTCAATATATAGGTTTAATACATGTCAACATCCCGACAACCATACATATATATGTGGAATATGTACGATTCTGAATGGGCAGTGCTACATACAAATAATGTCTAAGAACACATATGCATTCTGTTCACCTGCACACTGACACACTGTCAAACATTATATCTAGCTCAGGGTCACAAACATGATGCCCTTGGAGTTATTTATTGGAATTTGTAAAATAATTAATAATGCAATTATTTTCTTCACAGCTAGCAAGTTTTTATAAAAATTCGATTGTTACATCGTCTACTTCTTGTTTCCAACATTACAGATGACTAACTTTCATATGCGCTGCTATTCGCTGTATGAAAAGGTTTCAGTGATGCGGCCCTCGGACTAATGTACTGGTCCTCATGTGTCCCTCGTGGTGACTTGAGTTTGAGACCCCTGCTCTGGTAACACTATTAAAATTCAAAGATTATTATATGATAAACAAGTCAATATTCGTTATTCACAATAGTTTATTTTTTGTATTTATTCGTGTCTATAGTTTACACTCAGATTTAAAAGAGGTTATTCATTAAGGTACCTCCGTTCATTGCCCTTTTCTTAAATTTTCACTTGATGATACAATCCTCGACACAAATAAAATACAACAGTGATCAAAGATCAAGATAGAGTTGACACAAATCGAATACTTTAAAGGAGTTCGAACGGCTGATAAGAAATAAGCAAAACCAAGAGGCGAATAACACCCATTTGATTGATAGCTTTTATCCTGAATATTTCTGCATGTATATTTATTTCTACACTCTGTAAGGTGTAAACGTTACGAAGGTGTTTACGAGCTACATTTATCTCCCTTGTGTTAGGAGACTGATGTTAATTTTTGTACTGTACTTGTTCAACCTGATTATATAAAATGTCCCCAAGTTGCGGTTAAAACCTGCTTAGACCGGATTGGTTTAATTCACGGGGAAGAAAATAATACGTCCAATTGACAGCTTTTAATTCTTTCTGCACGGATGTTAGAACCTTCCTGAATCTCAAGTTGTCATTCGGGCATGTGTGACCATACGTCTCAGGGAACTTAGAACTTGTTGAGAAAACAGGCTGATCGTGTAATACCTTTTCTGGTAAAGTTGTATCTTTTGTATAACATATTTCTTGAAAAACTTTAAGATTTAGACAAAAAGCCAAATCTTTCATTGAGATTATCGACTTTTGTTTATGCTCTCTTACACAGTCGAAATCCAAGTTAAATTCGCTTTTTAAAAAAAACAAACAGTTAAACATGGTACCATATCAGTTTCTTTCTTATCCACATTTTTAAGTATGCATGCCAAGCGATAAAAAAACAATATTATAATTTCTTCAAACTCATTGCAGTTATGAGTTGATACATGAGATTTTCCAAAAGGTGAAAATCAGAGTTCGCAAGAAAATTCATTGAAGACATTTTGTGTTCATTTTAGTCGCAGACATAACCAGCTAGTTGACGTGAAAGAGAAGTTCAACAGAAATATCTACCAAGAAATCCCATCCATATTGAGTGTGACAGTTTTTTGGGGGGAAAGGAGTGATTTTAGATACAGACTTTGCTAGCATTTTTATCCTTCTCTTTGTGCAAAAATGGGAGTACTTGAAGATAATATGGACCAGTTCTTTCTGATCATCACTGGAATGTGTATTATTTGTAAGTATAACTTATTATTATTATTATTATTATTATTATTATTATTATTATTATTATTATTATTATTATTATTATTATTATCGTCGTTGCTGTTGTTGTTGCAAAATTATTTGGAAAATATTTAATATATCCCTTGTTCTATCTCTTTGAACTGTCAATACTCCTAACTTTATCTAAGCATAAATCTTTGGTTAAAGTTCTTCTCCTTTCATTGAAACTAATTCGAATTAGTATGGTTCAAAAGCAACACCAAATATTTAGTTTTGGAGACTATAAAATTAACGAATATCTGACGGCCGAATTACAAATGAAATAAAGTTCTGGTTCAGTAAATAAGGATCTAGCGTTCGCATAAGTACTTAATGTCAATGCACTGTGTAGGTGTATTTGCCCCACATGATTATGCCAGTCAAATATAAAATCTTGTCTTCTCATTTATGTGTCAATGTCTTGGTGATTTATACATGCAGCTGTACGTCATGTCCTCGTCATTCTCATATTTTTCTTTCTTTTTTCTTCTCTTTTATTTGATCTCTAATGTTAATGAACCTAATTATTCTTCTCAAGGAGGAACCACAAATGAATGAATGAATGAATGAACGAACGAACGAATGAATGAATGAATGAAGTGATACCTTTTAGCCCACCACCATTTTACGTGCAAATTAAAATAATTACGTTTGATCTATTACGATTAGTAATAGTTTCATAAAAGTAAGGACTAACGACGCCCTACCAAGGATTTTTGGAGATAAGCAAATGTAATGAAAGCAAGAACGCGTATATGAATTTTTTCAGACACCCAGAGAACAAAATGAAAATTAGTGTGTATTTTGGAGTGATGTGGGTGGTGGTGTTTATTTCTAGGGAAGAAAGGAACAAAGATAAGTAATTTCGCATAACCAGTAAACATAGACCTACTCCCCAGAAGCGATTTAATAACTGTTAAAAGTTTGTTTTATATGAAATTAGACGAAACATAACTGATCTTATGTAATACTACTGGAGGTAGGAAATACAACTATGTAACATATTTGATTATCAGGATGTTCATAATGGGAATCATTTTGTAATCGTAATTGCAGGAAAGTCATAAAGTATCTAAGTATAACTGTTATAACCCTAAGACAGTCTAACCAATATATTTCAGGAAACAAACATCATGTATTGTAAAAATAACAAACAGCGTAAAGTTCCAAACCGAGGGACGTGTAGCTTCCTGTGAAAACTTTAACAGCATTCTGAGACACTTTTTTCAGTCTTTTATCGAAATCATTAGATGTATGATTTCAGGTCCGAACAGGAGAGCATTTTTTCCCCAGTGATAAGACGGATGAAAAAAAATGAATCTACCTGGAGTAAAATGTATTGTTATTATCTAAAAGCACCAGAATACATTTTGTATGTTAATCAACAAGGCATTTATTAAGAACTTTTCACACTTACCATACCTGTAGAAAATATAGTCCACATAGCACAATTTATCCGTGAACCCTTCTTATTAAAAAATAATTTTCTCTTATCTAAGATTAGATTTCCAAATCATAGCAACATCATTATCTATTGCACGTCTTAAATATGACGTGAAACCACGTGATTAAACATTGCTTTAATATAGCACGTGGCATACTTCATGGGATTGATATCAAAGTGTATGTCATTTAATTAATTTTATACATTTTCAATACAAAATTTGCAAAGCTGAGAAAGTTGTTTGTTGTTAAATTTGTCCAACAGTCGAACATGACCTTTCGTTAATAAATCCGTGAATAAGTAAGTAAGTAAATAAATAAATAAATAAATAAATAAACAAACAAATAAATAAATAAATAAAAAAATAAATAAATCATGATGATGATGATGATGATGATGATGATTATCATCATCGGGTGAAAAGAATATGTAAATAAATAAATAAATAAATAAATATATAAATAAATAAATTATAAGATTTATTTAACGTCGCCTTGATTTAAAACAACAATTCAACATAAGCTCTAATGAGCCTTTTACCGACACTACAAAAACAAAGCACTCATTACAACGATTTGCATGCTACAATTGGACAAAACACATAGCGCATGAAACATGAACAAACAAAGCATTTTTAACAGGCAGTGATTAAACGTGAATTTAGTAACTGGATAAATTACAAGAACAATTTAGGATATACAAATTTTAATAATTATTGTCCAGTAGTGAAATTGACATTAAATCTAGAAGCATAAAAACATGCTGTAATGCAGCATATGACTTACTTAAAAAAGATAAAAAGTAACACTAGGGCATTTGATATTACACACGAATAGGACAGATAAACAAAAAATGATAACACAATCATTATTTGTTTTCATCTTGGCGGGTGCGGGGATTATATACAAATATTAGATTTACATTTTTTTACCATTCCAGGCTAGAATTAAAGATCTAGATGAATTAAACTTGATTGCTTTCTTAAGTTATTGGGTAACTCATTCCATTGAATGGCAGTTGCATTTCTAAAAGACTTTTGTCAAATGTTGAGGTTTTAATGTTTTTAATATTTGAATATCTAAAATTGTATTTATTGTGTATATGTGTGTCTGTGTACCTTGGAATGGAAATTATGAAAACTATGTTTTTGAACAAGTTTTTCGATGCAAACGTAAAACATTAGATCCCTTATGAAAAACAATGTTCATTTCATGCTGGTCTCTTGCTGATTCGTTCGCTTACTGATTTGTTGGCTGGCTAGTAAATCTGTCTGTTCCATGATTCGCCGTTGCATTCGATTATCTATATTAAACATTTACATTAAGACAAACTCAGACAATATTTGTAAGTGAAAGTCAGAAACGAACGACATAAATTATTATTTCAAACTTATTTTTTGTATGACAGCTAATATGTGTGGAACCTGTTCAGTGGTCGAGAAGATCCCTAAGTAATTTTGATGAAACAGGATACCTCAGTCTGTTTGACCTCAGAGTCGTATACAGTGGGTCGCGAGTTCGAACTTCAATACCAACGAACTGTTCGAGCATCTCTTAAGCAAAGTGCTATGCGCAGCTCACTCTGTTAGAAATGTAGTGTGTGGCAAGATTAGAAAAAGTCTAATGTTACTTGTAAAAATGTGCACTGGAAACTAATCTGCATTTTCGTAGGATTCAAAGCTTGAACTCCACTTGCACTCGAATAAGTTTTCCCAATATACACAGCTGACATTTATTCAATAATATTTTGGAGGTTCAAGCACGTTAGAGTCATATCAAAGTCTGATGAATTATAGTGCGCTAATAAACAAATTCTTCAAAACTTATTTACAGATAAATATTATAGTTTCATCCATCTATCCATTCATGAATATTTACCTAACTATATATATCTACCTAACTACTTACCTACATACTTACACGAATACAAAGAGATTAATCGACAAACAAACATAAAAGAGATAAGGAAAAAGATAGGCAAAACTCTCAATGACACCTGGTTAATTGTCATGTTATGTCAGATCACCTCTTTTGGTATGAAAGAGATATATGTCACACTGTACTTCCGGCAATCTGAAGCAAAGACAATCGTAAACACGGAAATAGTCTTAACTCGAACATGTGCATTAGTCCGAAATTTTACGTTCTTTTCCGTAATATGTGCTTTAATACAGAAAACTCTGATTCATTAGCATTAGATAGTCACTGAAGGTTACTCAGAAAGGTTACAATTTCTTGCTCATCTAACCTCTGGTCTTTGCCATAATCTGTGAGCTTCACCATTGTCCAATGGGCCCCAAGTTTTTGATAATAAACCTAGGCCACTGACCTATTTTGGCACAAGAGCGGTTTATGGCATAGTCGTCGTCAGATTTTAAACGTAACACCTGGCTCTGTCCGCCAAATTGTTTTGAGAAAAACTGGATGAGAATCGTTCGAATCTTACGAGAAATACCTGTATCAGCATTCTTGAAATGTTGAAAAGAAATTACTGGTTCAGAGGTCGTAAAAGTTTAATGAGAAAAGCCCGACTCAGTGGTAGTTAGATTTTTATGAGAAAATCCTGGCTCTATGGTCGTCAACTTTGTATGATGAAAACCTGGCTTAGTGACGTTCGATTTTTAATAAAAGATCAGACTCAGTGGTAGTCACATTTTCATTAGAGTAACTACTGGCTCAGTGGTAGCCAAAACTGTTAAGATAAAAACCTTATTCTGTGGTCGTCAGATTCTTTATCAGAAACACCTGCCCCAGTGATCATCAAATTTTATTGAGTATAACTCCTGACTAGGCGGTCGTCAAATTGTGTATAAGATAAATCTGGCTTAGTTTTAGTCAAAATAGTTGTTATAACATCAAATCCTACTCAAAATGGTATAACAACAGAGCCACCCATATAAAAAATTAGATTAAAATTAAGCGCTTATGTTATGTATAGTTAATTTGCATTTTTTTTTTTTATTTTATTATATGCTATGGATAATTATATTTTGGACTTAAACTTGTCCAAAATCAAGTTCGTTATCTATCTACCCTGAATCATTGATTTTTAGTTTTGTAAACGACATGTTTATCTCAGCTTGAGACTAGAACTTGGGAAAGTCCCCATGAACTGCCAAATGAATTTTATATTATAATTTTAGAAACAGATCTTCTAATTATAACTAATATTTTATCTCGTAAACATTTGGAACCCTCCCGAATTAAATTTTCCATCAGGTAGTAGTTTTTTTTTTATTTTAAAAATGTTAATTTTGGTACGAGGTCAAGTAGATGACTATATAATCTTGTTTTTCAAGAAATTATTCATTCGTGTTGTAAAATCTGGGTAGAATCAGTTGTATTATTGTTGTGTCCAGCATTTCGTTTGGGCTGGAATTTATTCATTAAAATTATTTAATTCAAGTTATTCTTCTCTGGAAATACAAAGTGCTCAGAAATAACATTCTTGGAAATAGAGACTTGGACTAATAGTGAAATTCAAATAAGGATATATTCATGGATTGCATTATTGTGATCCAACGAAAGACTGTTGGCACATAACCACGACAAAGGGCCACAACAGGCACATCAAGATGTCCAACGTCGGAATTATTTTTTAATATCACTAACGTCCATTTAAAACTTTAAAAATTAAGACTTGTGTTAGAAATTCTAGATATTTTTGGATTTAAGTCGCAATAATGAAAGTTCGTTTTACATTTTTCACTTTGTATTCTAGGGAAGTAAATTATTTGTTGAATTTCACAAAATTTGGTGGTTTTTGCTCTTTTTTATTACTTGGTTTAAGACCATAGATTCATAATACTCATCAAAAATGTTAATAATTTCACTATGAATACAAACTAACTAGCGAATAGACAATAACTGTAAAGTTTTATATAATAAATAATGGAGTCTGGATTTTAAAAGACAAACAAACAAACCCAAGAAGTAGCGCATCTCACGCATCTCACTCAGCTCAGCATCTTTAATTGTGCACAAGAACTTTTTTAGCAAATGAATTTAACGAGATGGTGATGTACTACACAGTGATATCAGCGGTCATTTGGGCTATTCAGTCACGCCTTAGAATTGTTACATTTCCTGTTTTTTTTCCCCGAGTGAACTCGTCAGATTCGGTGTGAAGAAAATTTAAGCGATCTTCGGTGGCAGGAACGTCAAGTCTGACTATCAATAAAGAGAATGGCTAAATTTAGTAATATCTGCGCTTGAAAATACTAACAGGGGAAATTGCACATTACATAGAATACGTCACTCTAATATAAACAGTTTTAACGAACAGATACTATAAGCGTGTTGTTTTTTTTAATTACAAAGAAAATATGCCACTGACTCAGGAGCAGCCACTCTGGGACAACGATAAACAGATGACTAATGTTAGAATACGAGATTGGATGGTCAATAAGTATATCAACTTTTCTTAAACACGAGCCAAAACTTAGTGCAGATGAATAAGAACATTTAATAGAAAAGGTCATGGTAACAGGGCAAATATGTTTCTCTATAAGTGCAAGGTAGGGTAAAATGAAACGTCAATAGTATCTAATGATGTAAGGGAAGATATTCCAAAAACCACAATTTTAACTGAAAGTTTATACAAGAGATGCCATTTAAATGCAAAATGAATACAAAGTTAACAAATATCC
>JAECUM010046531.1:0-12188 GCA_016617855.1 Megalonaias nervosa | reverse complement strand
TTTTTGCATGATGATGTCTTTCTTATGACCGTTATTGGCACTCCATGTTCTGTTTCTATTTGGCTAGCATTCTTTCTGAATGTTTCCTTGTGGGGGTCTTTCAAATGAGATAGAGAGCTCAGGCATGCTACTGATTATTTTAGGGAGCTCTGTATTGCGAATTCAATAAACCCCCCCCCCCCACCAAATCTAACCCCGGGGTAAGTGCAAAACGCACTCACCACGTTGTTTAACGTGATGAGGGGGTTGAATTCGTTGGGGGCTGAGCTCCCCAATTTTTCTTCTTCTTCTTTTTCTCGTTTTTTCCGTTCTTTTGCTTCTTCTTTTTCTCTTTCCTTCCGTTATCTTGCTTCTTCTTTTTCTCTTTCCTTCCGTTCTCTTGCTTCTTCTCTTTCTCTTTCCTTCTGTTCTCTTGCTTCTTCTCTTTCTTGTCTTGCTTTTTTCTTTGTTAAATCAGCGATATGATTAAAATCCCTATTATATTCTCTGTATATTGTATCATCTGATTTAATTTGCTCAACGTTATAACGTATGCGGTATATTACTCTTTGCCATTGTTCACGGGATTTAATGATATCTTGATGATCAGGCTTTAAGAATTGATCCCTTCGACTAAAACTCATAGCAGCAAAATCAGCTAAATCGTCAAATCTTTTAATGTCATTAATTGTATCAGTAAATTCCTTAGTAAATTTATCAAGTAGCTCAGCATTGCTCATTAAGAGAATTTTTTGTTTTTGTGCCGTTGATATTGGTTGAGCTACTTGAATACGGCCAGCAATATCAGCAGGTAATGTTTCAAGAGCTCGTTGTGTTGCCTCAGTTGCTGTAACAATTTTCTTTGTTGGTTCGACAATAGGTTTAAATAATTGTTTTGAATCCTCTTCAAATTCAACATGAGATTCTTGTCGTTGTTGTACTTGTTGTTTGACAGCATCACGAACAGGTAAATATTTTTTAATTGCTTCTAGTCGCTCTCGTGCTAATCTAGCTGAATGAGGTTCTCCGATGACAACCATATTAATAATATTTATAATAATTATTTAATTACAGCAGCAGGCAGGGTGGCCGACAAAAATTGAGTGACCCGGCGAGTAAACTAAACGCACTATAACATAAAAAACAAAAAGTCAAAAATAAAATAACAAAAATGAGCTAACCCAAACGATTTATTATTCGTTTTTCAAACCATACGGTGATAATAAAAGTTAGGAGGTTCGGTTTAGCGTTATTGACATTATTTTTCAGCCCCTGTAGGAACCTTATGTTTTTATGAAAAACTTGCTCGAAACCAATTTGTAGGGTTCACCCTGCCTGCTGTTCAACCACTCCACGTCATCGTCAGACATATTTTCCTGACTTATCTCCACTTGAGAGACGTTCAGAAGAGAGGATTTATTTTTCTCGTAAGGATCCGTCAGTCTATCATCGTATAAGTATTTATCGTTCATGAGAGGTTGTTGTAGTTGTAGTTGTTGTTGTTGTAGGGCGTAACGCCATTTTCAGCACACGATGGGCTATACATGGCGGCTAGTATTAATGGTGGAGGAAGAAACCGGGAAATCCTCGGACAGAACCACCGACCCACGAGAAGCTACTGGCAAGCTTTCTCACATATCCACATACGCCGAATCCGAGACTCGAACCCACGCAGACAGAGGTGAGATGTCAGTGATCCATAACGGAGAGCGCTTTAGACCACTCGGCCACTCGGGGCCCCTTTATGAAAGGTGCGAAGATAATCACTGACCATAATGGATGAGCAATTCAGAGCGTACTTCATGCAAAAACCACTCCGATGAAATTTCACGAGTAGGGTGTATCTAGTAGCGATCATCGATATGAGGAAACGATCGGTGAAGTACCTGCAGGCGATATTTTCTTCCAGTACGGCTTGATAAAATGTCATACCGTAAGCCAAGTATATGTCATCGAAGGATGATGATCTGTACTGAGCAATCTGTGGTACTTCGAGAAGATACTTCTCTTGAGTGAACATCAGTTCCATCATTCCATTCATGGATGTCGGTCCATGGAATGCACTCTTTCTCGTGGGGACGTGGTGAATTTCTGATATACATCTGAATCAATGAATAGCTAGTATGGTTATTTCCACCGATCCCCTGCACCAGGAAAACATGTACAGCTTGGTAAATCTTGGATCTAATATAGATACACCAGCTTCTACAGTCATTTTGTAAATCACTACGTCGATCTCATCGATGCGACTAAAATCATTATCCTTTTGGGACGGATAACTGTCACCGTGGTAGTATCGTCCACTAGCACAGAGGGACGATAGCGTCTTGGTCAATTCCTCTTCAGAGTAAGGACCTCGATTCTTAGCGTAAGCGGATCTTATTGACGCGATTAGATTGTACCTCCATGATCAATTCATCCATGCATCCCTGAGCATGAACATGAATCTTTATTTTTTATCATGGGCCGGTATGTGCTTGTTTCTCATCAGCGTCGGTCATTTGCCTCCGATCTTTTGTATCAGTGTTACGTCCACATCATTGGTATCAGCATCCAGGACGATCACCCGCTCAGCTGTACCTATTATCCTTTCCAGATGGATCCAATGTTCTTTGTTATGAGCCACCTGTCGCAGAATGCCATGGACTTCATCTAGAAGTAATACATCCACTCAACCATCCTTTCTTATCCTGTGAATCTATTCGGCTTGAATGATCAAAAGTTTATGATCATTCAGGTTTATGCATGTCCATGTAGGATTCCAGTTGGTAGTCGGCAGCGGTTTTACTTGTAAAGGTCTCTCGGTAAGAGACTACGACCACCGACTGAGATTGACCTATGGTACTTCATGCTTCTTCGGATTTAGCTAGATCACAGGCAGAGCAGTCTATGTAATCATTTTCTGAAGTATCTCCATAGCAACCGATGCATCCTTTATGCTTAGGCGATTCGGAATGGACGTCTGGAGTGATGCGATAAATCGTCCAAAATTCAATGGATTGTACCTCATCTTCTTGATCATGAGACTGTTTCGATCCCCTGTAGGAGATTTCACGACGGACTGATTCTGATAAGTCATCAAAGTTACTTTCACTCAGATTGAAACCGAGATAATGATTTTCATGGTCTTCCGCTTAAATGGGCTGTACCAGAGAATCGTACAGCGTCCATTCCTCATGTAATTCTTTGGGTGAGCTAGCCGAGTTAGTTTTCGTCATACCCAGTTTCAAACAATGAATACCAGCTTGGATATCTACCTTGGAGGAGGGATATAATTCAGCGATGTAACTATTGTTGTTTCTGATCGTCTCGGGAGTAAATAACTCTTCAGTGGAACCCAGGATATGATAACCGCCATTGGTTCTTAGCACCGTAGAATTGACTCTGTGTACCAGTGCCAACAAACATACGATGTTCTAAATGTTCGCATCGAATCTACATCTAAAACAGCTCTCCTGGTTTTACCCGGTTTGATGATCTCGTTTGACTCCATGGTCCTACGGATAGCTTCTGCATCAGCATTTAGCTGTCTCCTTGGTAAGATACAAATATAACTTGAAGCTGATGATGAAGCTGCTGGAATCAGGAAAACTGGACATAGCCTCCTGCTTGGTAATGAAGATGGCTGTGTAGTGATTCATGGTAACAAGGAGGATCAACCGTCGTCGGAACTATAAGATATAGATTCTCTAATTGAGCGAACAACCGTGATCATCCCAGTGAATGCCTCTGTAGAGCTACTATATGATATAGTGATTTTCTAATTGAACGCACTGCCGTGATACTCCAGTGATGTCACTGTAGAGCTACTATACGATATGTCAAGTGTCTAATTGAGCGCGCTACTGTCCTGTTCCAGTGTTGCCACTGTATAGCTACTATATAATAAATCATTTCTCTAATTTCTCATTTATATCCTATCCTGTGACCTGCGGTCACGTGCTTGGTCGCGTGATTCACACAGTATCGGCAGTAGTGGTGATAAGTCAGACATTTCTTTCTTTTCTTAGCATATTCGGACTTATCTCCATTAACACTCCACTTTTAAGTCCGAACTAATGTTCACAGATCTCATCTGTATTAGCACCCTTTCTTTGTATGTCTGACATACACATCTCATAATCGTCGGCGTTCACATCATTGTCATCTATCGCTAAGTTTATCTTTGTAGATACACGATTCAGGGTACTTTCCGCATCAGTGATCATCTCCACATGATACCACTGACGCGTTACTAATATCCCATGATTAAATCTGCATTTCGTGTTCAACACGCCATGACCGTCATATATATGCAGCCGCTGCAGATAAAATGACTACGATGATCATGAAAATGTGGGACAATATATCACATGACTGAAAAGTTCGTGAGCTACGGCGAGTGAAGTAGAATGATTATCTATCAACTCACGAAGATCATTTTGCTTCTCATGAATCACATCCTATCTCCATCACGATGCCTCCATGGTAAGTTATGATAATGACTGATGTACTTATAACATGATACCAAGCGGTCGCCAAATAAGAACCAACTTTATTTTTTTAAGTTCTGGAGGATCCGATTCGTGGATTCCCCATACAATAGTCGCCTCTATCACACCACTGTCAGTAAAATACATAAATCAAGCGTCTTCATCGAAGGACGTTGTTTTCCCGAGTTATAGTACTGTACGAGTCATCTGGCAGATCCGCTGTCTGGTAGCACAAGTAATTTCTTTTAAATTCATATCATCCAGGATCTCTTACCACCATTAACGTTCTATGTTTTATAGCAGGAATACCAACTACATCAATGTAAGTGACGGAAACAGTTAATGGCGTGAGGTCAGTTAATTTACCTGTCACCTCAACCACGGAATCTTCCACTGTTTTAAACCTCGCGCTGCTAGTTGTTTCTAAATTTTCTAGGGTCGTTATTCTGGCTTGTTTTACTCAACATCAACTCTTATCGATTTATGGGTTTCGGCTAATTTTGTTTCCAGCGTGGATATCTTTTTGTCTGCTTCTTCTACCCGAGATGATTTTCCCTCGATCGTTCTGATGTGACCTTCTTTATTCAGCGTAATCTCCTCTAACTCTCTAATCTTAGCAGCTATCGCTGCGATGTCATCATTTATAGCTTTAAGCCCATCCTCGATTTCCGTGATTATACTTTCCTCTATCAGGGCAACATCATCATAGATGGCCGTAATCTCATCCTCGATCTCCCTCATCTTAGCCTGGTAATTTTTCTACCCACGACTCTTCGGTTGATCGGATCAGCCAGTGCGGTTTTGTCTTCTATGTCTCTTATCTTAGCGACGATGCCATCTATCTGAGACTGAATCGCGCTTACATCCCCTACTGGCTGTCGATCCGTGCCCAGATGTTTGATGGCATTCTCCAGCTTAGAGATCTTAGTTTCTGTATCCTCAAACCTGTTTCTATATTCGAGGATTAATCGTTTATTCTCAACAATCTGAAGGCTGACAGCAGCCGGTGAAGGCAATCTCTTTCCTGGACCTCTGGTATATCTTTAAAAAATATCTTAACTCAAGGTAATTCCATGTAATCTACTTTACAATTTATGGTTCTCGCCATCCGAGATACATCTGTGGTCAATAAAATAAGACTAGGACCTCTTGTAAGTATGGCCAGCTGAGGCCATGCAGACGTGATATAATAACTGGCATAAGTAAACCATCCTCCGGCAGCTCTCTCCAGCCATACTTGATGGATTTCAATTTTATCAATGGATTTTCTAGTGGGAAAGGTAAACAGGACTACATCGACGGAAGAAGAAGTATGTGGGATAGTTCCCGTAGCCATCTTATTGTAAGGAGATGGATCAAAGCTGATGGTCTAGGTTCTATCTGAGGAATCTTGAGAGACACTGATGCCAGATCCACTCTCTACCCTCAGCGAATTACTGAGAATGCAAGGAACGGCGGCACCGAACAACAAATAAGAACTGGAGTGAGTATTCATTTCTTCAGAGTCCACATAATTTTGTATTATCCGCGTCGCTGGCAAACATTGGAAGAGCAAAACAAACGATCGTATGATTCCCCATGCTTATATCGCCACTCTTCATCCCTCGTGACAGAGATAACGTGGCTACTTCATGAAGATATGCTGGACCGACAATCGACATTTCCCTATTTTATCATTTATAGACTTAACTCTCAAGTGGAATAAAGTCAGACATTTCTTTCTCTTCTTAGCATTTTCGGATGTATCTCCCCTACCATACGTAGGGGATCTTTTTCTTGACAGCGAATACCAGCTTCGTTTTATCCAGCGTGATATTGTTACCATCATCGTCATGAAATCGTATAGTGAGTTCGTGTATCATCCCATTCATCAGCGGATGATACGTATTATTTCTGTATTCTCAACATGTCTATCTCCAAACTGTTCCGTCATCACATCGATGGAGCCGACACAATTGGAAAACTTTCTATTGACCAGTAATGGTCAGTATTGACTTGATCTACTTTGACATGTATTCGTGGATAGTTGATAAACTTCAAAGAGGTATGGGAAGACATCGTTTCTGTCATACTGGTGATGAATCCAAACATTCTCGGTATGAGTCCTGGTAATAAAGTATATCCTGTGGGGACAGAAACAGTGACTTTCCCGTTATAGTCGTGGTCTGCACTGGTGAATTCTGTCATAAAGCCAATGATTCTAGCGGTGAGTGTCTCCACGTTGTAATACCGGGATTTGAAAGAATAGTTGAGGGTGCATCCTCCTATGGAATAGTCTAAGGTAGACCCTGCAGGTACATTATACCACCCAACGACGTAGGAAAACTCGAGTAACGATATGACGTAGTGCTGTTCTCTATTATCCATGTTTGTTTTTTTTTTTTAAAGCGGTATAGTGGACCCGAGACCTCCTCGGTGAACACTAGGTCGAGCATGATCGTATGGTGATGATCACGAGACTTAATTCAGAGATAAAATATCTTCAGTATAGCCGCAAATGCTCCCAAAGTGATGCTGGCAACCTTAATCTGTGTTGTAATGAGTCTGTGGCTTCTTCTGGATTGATATATCTTTCCTCCTCATCTGGTACCGAGGGGAGTTTGGTCTCCTCCGTGGTGATCTTTTTTTTTTGATGGTCATCATCTGCCGTGTAAGTGAATTCCATATGAGATGGGATCTGAGGAAGATAATCCGCTATTTTAAAATCTACCTTTCTTAACCAGCTTTTTAAACTCTTCCTGGGACGTTTCTGAGAACGTATCGATAGGTACCATAACTGCAGTGACATAGTGACAAACTTGGATTGTGCACCAAGATTAACATCTGAAAAGGATATAACCGTGACTATATCTCCAAAGGGAGTGACTCTATACAGGGTAGCTTGAGCGGTCATGAGTGAATACACATACTTATAAAGACTCTGCGTAATAGCCACTACCCAATCGGGAATGATACCTGGACGCGTAGGGGTATAAAATAAACAAATCCAGCAATGGCATCATTTTTTTCGTTGTATGCGATTGACAAACTCGTGGTCGGTCACTAATGTATTTGAATCTCCTACAACGTGTATAGGGACATGATATCCAGCGTGAGTCTTGGATAAATTTGGATTCCATTCGATGTTGGAGGTCGACGTTCCCTTGACTCCTCTTCCTAGACCTGAACTATATCCACGTTTGATTCTCCAGTAGAGTTTGATAGAATTTACGACAAATCTATTGCACATACGGTGGTACGAGGCAGAATCATAATGAGAATTAAATTCTGCAGACTTATTGGGTAAGGTCACCTTCATCTCGTTGAGTATACTCATCACAGTGTAAAATACGTGATATCGAAGAGCTCATCGCGTCATATTATTTCAACCCGTAGTAAGATCGCATAGAACATTAAAATGCAAAACTGAACTGATTTTGAGCAATTTCATCAATATTTCCATCGATTTGGGAAATAACAATGCCGTAATAACATGTTTATTGGTTGTGACTCCATAAGGTGAATAGATATTGTCTCCGGAAAACCCTACTGAGTCCATCCATGGATAGTAACCGCTGTTTCTATTTCTGTAATTTTCTATCCAGTAATACAGCATCGTCGTCTTTAAGGATTTATCTATATGACACAACACCTCGAGGGTCGATATTTGATTAGCCAGAACCTTTGCTTGTACAGCGCTCGGACCTGATTTTCCATCGGTGAAATAAAAACGACGATCAGCAGAAGCACAAGGACGTAGAGAGAAGTATCTTTTTGCTTTTCTATGGGTTTTATTGTCTCCAGCACCACCACGACAGGGCCTGTAACAGATCTCTTTTTTGACCACGAGACTATAGACGCCAGAGCACTACTTCTTCCGGGATCAATTAACTATTGTACCACATTCAGATGCTGTTCTATTGGATCAATCCCGCTAGGGAGAGGAGCTTTATCCCATAAATTATGAAAATTAGCTGTGAGATAACTGAGGGAGATTTCCTGAACTGAGCTGACCCATAGATAACATAAATCATTATAAAGAAATGAAGACAGGGATTGTGGTGTCTTCATCTTCTATTAAGGTAGTAAGCAGCTCACCTGTCACTTAACCGAGCAGGTCGGTGGAGTTAAGTCCGAAAATGTTAGCAAAAGAGAATAATGTCTTGCTTAACTCCACATTCACGTTTTCTTTTTCATCGTCCTCCTCCTGGAGGATACCCATCCAGTGAAAATTGTGATGACAGTGGCTACAAGATGAGACCTACTCCACCTGTAGCAAAGTTAGGTATAGAACTAAGAACTTATCCAGTGATTCCAGGTATAGCAGCAGCAACATATCCTGCCATTTTAATTAGTCAGTGTTTGAGTTTGGTCAGTAATTCCTTAATTTTCTGAAGTATTCTTTCGGGCATGGAGGGTGTTGACGAAGGAGAAGGTGGGTGGGAGAAGGACCAGGTGGCGTCGGAGAAGGAGTAGGTGATACCGTAGATCGTAGTGAAGCTATCGTTGACGCCGGGAGTCATCTGATGGTGGCAGAAATAATACATCCAATGGCGGCGATTATTCCAGCTATGATATTGTTTTTGCGATCTGATGATGGCCATAACCCTAGCAGTTATAGGGGCATCACTTGCGGCAAATTGTTCTGCGATACCATTCCCTCCAAGGACTAATGGCAGCACTCTCTCCTTGACAAAGGTTACCTCCAGTTCTCTAGTGACTCTGGTTAACTCATCTATATGTATGTTAATATTTTCTCTCTCTCCCTCTGTCATGTTAGCCTCTGATAATCTGCTTCTGAGCCTCACGATATTACCATAATTTTCTGTGATATTCTAATCTACATCAATCCACTTTCTATACATAGAAACCACTTCTCGGTATACGAGTGCGTCAGGACACCCCTCAGGTGAAGCTGGCGTTTATCTTCGATGTAGATATCGCCACCCAAGGATCCCGCTCCGCTTTTTATTCCTGATAAGGCTGCTATCGCGGCAGACTCTGCTCTTTCAAGTTCTGCAGGAGTCACAACGTGAGCCCTTATCACATCTGGTATCGTCTCCTCATCAAAAAGTTCCATATATTTTTAAAATATTACACTATCGATCTTCATTGTAGGTGGGTTTCCATATCTCGTGAGGCGGAGGTTTTGGTTTTTCTCGTCCATGAAGTAAGTATCATGATTAAATCGATTCTCATTCTGTACGTAACAGTGGGTTTCGTAAATGTAACTATCAATGGTCTGATAGCGCCATATCCGCGCAAAAGTGAATTGAGATAATAAGCTGTGTTTTTGTCAATATCATACAAATTAATATATGCCCCAGCACGAGCTCTCGTGCAATATCTGTCTGATGAATTTTTTTTTTTTAAATTCTTTTCTGGATTATTTTATGGGTCGTGGGTCATAAGATTCCGACGGACCTTTTTAATCATATTCATCATCGAAAGTAAATGAACTCTTTCGCTGAACATCCTCATCTGGTTTATAGGTAGTATATAAATCCTGGACAGATACTTCCACGTGAGGATCAAAGCTTCCTTCAGCCATGTCTTTTATGATGAATAGGGATTATTCTTAACTCATTCATTCCTCGAGTTAAGTAAATTAGATGATTAGTAAGGAAGACTAAATATGAAGACTAAGTATCGCTAGTCGTCACAATGGCATCAAGGGCGCCAAAAGCGATATCGTGATCTCCAACATTCCATCGCCTATACACCAGAATAAGATGCTGACTACACGATTTACAAACTTATGTTCTCATTATGTAGTAGTACCAGAATCCGTTCGAATGGCCTTCAAGATCGACGGCCAATGCTAAGGTGGGTGAAGTAAACAGAAGGGTGGTCAATAATATAGAAAGAGCTCTCAGTCAAAAACTCGTGGTCAAGTTTGAAGGAGTCGAGATCATGTCTTTAGATGATTATGACGTATTCATGTGCTACAGCTTTCTATGGCTAAGTCCTTACGCCAGAAACAGCTCTGCATATGCTGGTATCCCTTATGGAACAGCGGAGGATATCAATCGAAGAAAACTGGGAACGACAACAGGAGGGGCCACTACAAGTACAGCCAATGCTGCTGCCGCTGATGTCTCTTTCAATCGTTTTCTGCATCCCACTTGATCTGGGAATTATAGATGATCACTTGCCACTCCATCCAAACGGGTTATGCGATCGATTGTTTATCCAGCTTTACATCAAAACGTAAAATCGAGTCATAGTATCCACCAACACCAAAGCCAAGTGTACCATTACTGATCTCGCGCTGGAATTTGAGACGATTTCAGAGATATCTTCCATGGTCAACTCGTTGATACAGAGTACTCAGAGTTACCCTCTTCGTAGGATATTGAGGCACCGAAAATTTCCTCTGAATAAATCGAATACAACCTGGAACATCAACATGGGAACGGTATCCAACTCGTTAAAGGCTATTGTTCTCTTGTTCGAAGATAACTCTTGTACACCAGCGGCCAATCAGACATTCAGTCGTGACACTGCAGCGTGTTACTATAATCTACTGATCAACAAAGTATCTGTAGTTGTAGAGGGTGTTCCAAATCAGATCTACGCTTCTGGGCAAATTAAGTATCAACAGTTTGAGAAGGCCACGAGATTCGTCTTCAGCGAGATCATAACAGAGGATCAGACGTCATTTTCTAACATCGGTGACTTGTTCTTGAGTCGTGTTTTGCTGGTCCTGGATATGAGAACCGTAGAAGATAATGCACTCAATGGTTCAGGTAGAAAAATAGAAGTGCCACCGATGGCATCACGCTGTTTATAGAGAAGACAGCTTAAGCGGCAGGAGCGCTGACGTGCTACGTGTACTTGATCTTGGATGCCCAGCTGGTGATAAAGGAAGAATAACTTTAACTGTGTACTAGGCAAAGTGGAGATAAGTCCAAATATGCTAAGACAGCAGACATTTCTGACTTTTCTCCGTGTTATCCGTGATAACTATAAGCGAAAATATTTTCCGGCCTCCGACCTCACAGCGCTATGATAGTAGGAAGGAGAGGTTGTGGTAAGAGCGTTATGGTATGTAGGTTGATTGAGATTCATTTCCATAAAAGATACGACGACATCGTGATCATATATCTTCGACAGATCTAAATGTGGCATATGACCGATACTGGATACACGGTACAGATGAAAACATCCACGCGATTAATCCCGCAGGAAAAAATATCAATGACATGGTTTCTCAGGTGGAAACACCGTACCGATCAGAGAAAGAGAATGATTCTGAGACCCTATATGATTGTGCTGATCTGCCTTCTGTGCGTGATAATAGAAATGTACTCTTACCACAGGCATTTAGTACTAGACATGCTAAGATATCGGTGTGGATAATCACTTAAAGGTATAACACAGTAGCTAAAGACTTTAGGGAGCAGACCTCGTTCATCATCTTGTTTTCGTCATGAGAGAAAATGATATACTGAATCACGAAGATCGACAGCGAGTACGTTCTCACCTGGAATCCAAACCTCATTGTGCACTTCTTTTGAGAACAGATCCAACCACTGGTCACTATTACGTATCTTGATTCAGAGTTAAGCATCTTCTAATATTGCATAAAATATAACCATGTCTACAGCGGGTCCGGGGCATACCCATGAGTCAGCGTCCTTACCTCTGAGCGGAGGAATTATGGCAGGGGATATTTCCCTGAGTAATACATATCTATATATCTATCTATATCTATCTCTCTCTCTCTCTCTCTCTCTCTCTCTCTCTCTCTCTCTC
>JAECUM010046530.1:0-22809 GCA_016617855.1 Megalonaias nervosa | reverse complement strand
TGACAATTGGCAAACAAAGTCTTTCCGACTGATTGATTGAATGAGAGAGAGAGAGAGAGAGAGAGAGAGAGAGAGAGAGAGAGAGAGAGAACATTTAAAGAAGCAGCTGTGTTAGTGGGCGCAGCAGTCTCCTGAAAAATGAGAGATCAGTATTATTTCTTTTTCATTCTATCGAGAATGCCTAACTCAGAATTTTGCTTTCTAAACAACTACGACTACATAATATTAGAACTTCTTCAACACCACTATTCATGTATTTCAAAATGTTTCTCCAATTTCCGGAGCTGTTAGGAAAATTGAAATTCAACAATTATATTTTGTCTCAGTTATTTTTATCAAAGAGAAAGACAGTTTAGGCGGGCTAGTGGTTAGAGCGTCCATCTCGGAGGCGAGAGCTCGCAGGTTCAAACCCCGGCCGAGCCATACCAAAGACTTTAAATATTGGTACTAGCAGCTGCCTCGCTAGGCGCTCAGCATTAAGAGCTTAGTGTTAGGACTGGTCGACCTGGTGACAGAATAATGTGAATGGTTGGGACATGATGCCACATATCTGCGGTATGATGTGCCAGTGCTGGACATCAATATAAACTGCCACACTGCAGACATCGTAGCGATATGACTGAAAAATTGTTTCAGCTACATTAAAAATCCCAAACACACACACACACACACACACACACACACACACATCAAAGAGAAACAATTCTAAAGGTATGTTCTAGTAGCCTCCTGTACTTCACATTTGACAGCTTCATCAATCCTTTGTTCTTTTAACTCTCAGGCCCGTTTTGTAATAGAACCTTTCTCTAAATCCAGTCTACTTTCATTAATTTAAGGAAATATTTCTTTGTGTATAAATTTTTCACATTTCACAAACTCATTTAAATAAATGACAGTTTGATAACTTCCAAATTGAAGGAAATACAGTTATACTTTTTAATACTCATGTTTAAAGCTGCTATATTGATTTTGTGTTTCAGTCCATTTTGTGGGAGCGATTCCTGCATGTTGTTCCACATAACTACCCAAACCAGACCTTAGTTCATGGTCCTGCCGTTGGTTTTAGGTGAATGAGGAACTGCAAGGAAAGGTCGACTGGTTTGTCAGAAAGATCTTTGGTAGAAAATATTACCATGATATGGTTTCAAACAAATTAAAATAAAATTCTTGCACCTCACTGCTACAATAGCTATTCTGAAATAAATTTTATTTTTAAGTTTTTGACACTATTTCATTAATGCTCCAATAGCCTGGTCAAAGGTCTATCTTAAACTGCCACTCAGATGAACCCGGTACACTACACTATTGCAAACTGGTGATTGGTTAACGTCTTTGTTTTCCAAAGTCGAAACCTGCATCCTCTGCCAGGAGAAGCAGTTCAATACAATAATCTTAGTTATTCTAAAAATCATTTCAGGTAATGTTTGTTCATATAATCTGAATAAAAATGAAATCTCGATTATCATAAGAAGTTTGAAAACTCTGCATTATTTGATCTATACTATTCTCGTATTGGAGCAACGTTGTAAAATAGGCAGCATTTTATGTGACAACACGGCTCCAAGTACAAATACGTCGTTCCATCGTTAGATATTTTGTCATTTTGACATACGTTAAATGTATTTATGAATAAATTGACTGGACTGAGATCAAAAGCGGCTGTATCATCAAAACACGTGCTCTTTTCTGATAATTTCATGAGCTAAAGACATGTCTAAATGCTGCGATCGAATTCTCGATCGATCGATCCATTGATTGACCGAATGTATTCAGGATATGTTCATTTTTAATGAATTTCAAATGAAATCACAAAGTTTTAACTAGTACCACCGCACTGCCAACACTTAACCACAAAATAAATGACCCCATACACCTGAACTGTCCTTTGAATTCACACCATATTTTCAGTTATCTGCGTTCACCATATTCATGCTCAAGCTGGATTTCAATAAAGCACACAAAGTGGAAATTATTTTCATAACTAGTACATTAATCTTAATTTAGTGTGTGAGTGGACCCCGGGTGGCCGAGTGATCTAAGCGCTCGCCTTTACCTCTGTGCACGTGGCTTCGAGTCTCGGGCTTGCCCAATATGGGTATGTGAGAAAGTTAGTCAATAACTTCCCGTTGGTCCGTAGTTCTTACTGGGGTTTTCCCGGGTTCTTCCTCCTCCAGTTATACTGGCTGCCATTTATAGCGTATCTGGTACTGAAACTGGCGTTAAACCCACAACGAAAACTTAATGTCTGTGGGCGGGAAGAATATTATATTGAAGGGAATCCTCTCGATGACCACAATTATACTCGCTTATAAGACGAATCCAACTGCAAACTGCACAGACCCAGATCTGCCGGCGCATAACTGTCTTGTGCAAATGTTTACAAATTTGGTAACGCTTGTCGTTACTGTAATTTGTGCATGAATATATGAGCTTGCTTGAAGTTACCTTGATGCGTACCAGATGGTCCTTCAGATTTTTCGGTCCGTGATAGCCAACCATATGAGCTTTTTAACAATATTGCCTTCGGACGTTGGGAAGATTCAATCTGGCCCAATGCTTCTGAATGATCTGTTGTAAGCTTGGAGCATAAGAGTTAAGAATAACAAGGAATTGATTTTAAATTTCAAGAGCGCTCCTTTATTGAGGAGTCTGGATTTGTCAATAGCCTCATCGAAGTAGCCATTTCTTTATCCTTTCTTCCAAGGTTCCCCTTGAGCTTCGTGTCAACGATTTTTCTAATGCGCTGCGGTGGAATCTGGATGGGAGTTGATAATAGTTTAAGTCAGTTCGTTTAGAATACAGGTAAGTTTATATGTTCCCATCCAGAATGATAGACTGAGTACCCAAAATTATTTTGGAATTTGTTTGATGACTCTTACATAAACTTAATTGCAGGATGGATGTTACTGGTGAATTCAAGGAATGTTTGTCTATATCGTTAATGAATATGTACCAGCTGAGAGATATATAGGGTACCTCAATGAGGAGCTTTTTGATCGAGGCTTCCCATGAATATACTGGCAGACAATGGAGCCAGTTTAGTGCCCATTGCATTGCCATTCACTTGTACCAAGTGTTTATGGTTGTCGGCTTGAATAAAAAGTAAAACTTAAGAACGTGTGTTAAAAGTTTAACCAGAGTATATAGACGGGGGGGGGGACGGGTCAACTCTGTCCCACTCTTCCTTGCAGGCTGTGATACCTTCTTCGTGTGGGAAGTTGATGTATAAGGAACAAAAATCCATTGTGAAGAGGAGAGTGTTGTCTGGAAGGTTAGGTTTTGGTATTTTGTTGCGATAATCTGTTGTATTTTGGATAGATGAAGGCAGTTTTTCAACTAAAGGCAGAAAGTGACAATCATTGAAATGACATACTGCTTGGTGGAGTGGCTGGACATTATTTTGTATTTTAAGGAGTGTATAAAAAAATCGCCCTCCTTTGGGGTCAACTGGTAGGAGGTAACTGAATGTTTTGTTATCATTGTGAGCTGCGGTGTGCACGTCTTTTAATGTCTGACACGCGATTTCAGCGTGCTGAGCTGTTGGATCTCGACTGAACTTAAAATAATTTATCGAGTCTGAAAGTTGTCTGTTCGCATCAGTGATGTCGTCAGACATATTCATGACAACAATGTTGGATCCCAAGTTTGCTGGCTTGATAGCAATATCTTCCTTTCCGCAAAGTTTTATTTCCAGCGACTGACTTTCCTGTTTGGGTAAATTGTCCATTTTGTTATGGCTCTATTCGTGCAAGTTGATGTCATTTTCCAACGCGGACAACAATACATCTAGAGCTGGAACTTTACTAGGGGATGGAGCATAAACGCGTTTTCGATGGAATCAATAAGGTTCATCGTTACTGGCACTGAATTCTCCAATATCGCCACTAAACTTTGCACGAGTCTCATTCTTCTTTCAGTTCCGGTAAATTGTAATGTTTTGGACCGGGAACTAAAGTTGAGGCAATTGGTAAGAAGATTCGTGTCAGAATCAGACAACTTAAGCTATGACAGATGCATGACAGCAATGACATCCCAGTTTGCGTAAAATATTTTTTTCCAGTGAAAACCTCCCTTATGTTTTGTCTTCTGTGAAGAAACCACATTTGTAACTTCTCTGTATTATAGGATCTCTAGATAATTTGGTGTGTTTTATGTCCGAAACTTGCCATTTTAGACCCGTTAAAAATGTATTCAGTTTTCCAATGTAATCTAATTAGATTACAGTGTCCTTGAACAAGTCCAATTTAAAGTTGAATACATGCTTTGTTTCCCTAATTTGATATAGAGTTGTATCTTTTGGGATTTCCAGAGGCTTTGAGAGACACCATGGTCTTTAACTAAGTCACAGAAAAGAGAGAAAACCAATAAGTTTTGAAAAATTCAACAAATAAATTAATTCTCTACATTACAAAGTGAAAATTTAAAAAAGAACTTCCAGTATTGTGAATTAAATCACAATTAGTCATAAAATTTCTACAACAAGTCCAAATGTATGAAGTTCCAAATGAACATCAGCGGTGTTCCAAATAAATTCTAGTATTGACTGTGTTGATGAGGCTCTGTAGTTACGAATGCGTTAATGCGCCAGTGACCTTTATTGTGATGATGTGTTAACCTAGGTTGCAATTAACATTTTCTGAAAATACCCTGCCACTTTCAATAGAAACTTCCATTCCTGAAGTTTCTAGGGTCAAAATCAATACTGTACCTTTTAACCCAAATTTAGGTAAACATGTTTACATTAATAATGATCTTAATTTTGAATCCACCCTCTCAGAGACAATTTAGCTATGTGTAATGTTGTTTACAAATAAATGTTACTGGTCATGTATATTATGAACTTGATTTGGACAAGTTTAAGTACAAAATACAGACAAAATACAGATATTAATGTGTCTGTGTGTTTGTATGTGTGTGTGTGTGTGTGTGTGTGTGTGTGTGTGTGAGAGAGAGAGAGAAAAATATACAGTATCGATATTCGCGCAAATGAATGGAAGAGAATTTGCTCAAAAACGTTCAAAATTGCTAAGAACACAAAGTTACTTTTTAACTTAGAATATGTATATATGTATATTTCCTCCATCTCTCACACACACATGGCAAATATGTTTCATTTAATCAATAAATTTCAATGATCCTTATATCCTTTCCTTAACATATATTTCCGTAAATGATTTAGAGGCAAAAATGTTCCGTATTCTCTCTCTCTCTCTTTCTCATCCGGGCTACAATATATTTGGGTCCTCCTGTCTAGCTTTTGATTAGAAAGAATAATACAAGACCGTATAGAATCAACACTGAAGGTATTTATTTGTAAGTTACCTGTTATGTATATGTAATTTAATTATTTATTTGTTAGTTTAAAAAAAAAAAAAAAAAAAAATTATTCCATTACATGCTATTGTAAGGTAACTTTGTCTACTGGATTTGATATTTTTTCAGAAATTCAGTTCTGTTCTGTTTGACCTGTTATAATATAGAAACACTGTATCTAGTTTCTGACCTTGATTCAGAAACAGTGGCAGTTCTAGTAAACAACTTTTAAAAAATTTTTTTTATCATTCTTTCCCAGAGAAGAACCACTGATTTCAGTTAAGGCCGTACTGGGAATACGTGATGTTAGGCATGCAAAAAGCTTCTATTTTGTTCTGGAAGGGTGACCATGTGACCGTTATCCAGGAGTCTGCTTTGCGTCTTAAGTTAGTGTATAACGATTTTCTGGATAAAATTTGGGCATTCGGGCTCCAGACCATTGACACTTAAAGTGTTTTATTGTGACCAGTTTGAGTTGAAATTCTATTTTATGGAATACAAGTGATTCTTTTCCCTGGAAATATATTAGTGCTCATACAGAATTCTTGGACAAAGACATTTATTGAAATTTATACGAAATTCAAAACTGGACTAATATTTTCTGTGATTCAACAAGGAACTGTTGACACAACAGCACATTGAAGGTTACAACATACGTCATCGCCTTCTATTTTTGAATTTCATCGGGACTTGAACTCAGATTCATTTAGGACTTTTTAATAATAGGACTTCTATTTTTTAATTCTTGGATTAATTTTGGATTTGATTCGTAAAACCGTAAGTTCTTTTTCTCATTTTTACCTTGGTTTTCTAGGGAAATAAATTATTTGTTAAATTTTACAAGGCTTGTTGTCTTCACTCTTTTCTGTTACGTTTTGTAAGAGCCTAGACACGCAACATACGTTAAGTACAAGAGCAGGTGAACATGCAATTACTGAATGTCAGTACAGTTACATACACATAAACATTTAAGATTTAATACCAGACTTATGTAAACCAGAGAATCACGGGAGACAAAGGTGATCGACTCCCATGGGGGAAGTTGCAATGGAGCTTCACATACAATTACACCTTCTCCACCTCCGAGTCGATTTCAGAATACATTTGTGATGATTTATTTCACATAGAAATCACGTTATGGAAGTACAAGAAAGAGTTGCTTACGTCGTGGCGGTGAATAAGGTGAAGGTGACGTATTAACCTTCAGGAGCTGAAGGTGCTGAGTATCGTAAGGTGAAGGTGCAACGCGATTTCGCCTTCTAACGAAGGTGAAGAGTGACGGTTTAGTAGCGACTTAACATTAATCTATTTACATATCAGTTCCTGACGGAACAATATGTATGTTTCCCAGGATTACATAGATTGCAATGATCTCTTGCCTTCACTTATATAGGTTAATCGCGGCGATAATTCAACGAAGGTGAAATCATATCAACCAATACGGTAGCAGACGTCACCTCATGAATAATAAATAAATTCTGGAATTCCCCACAATGTCAAACAAGCGTATCAAATTTCATTAGGTACTAACCATTGCAACTTGACTATGTTTATCTAACATAGCTTGAGACATTATAGAATGGATGAAATGGTTACAACGTCACCCGATGTTTTACTTCCGTCTGCTCCGAACGCTGGACAAGATAACAGTGAAGCTCTACATTACATGTATGTGGTGCTATTTATACAAAGGTCATGTGACCAATAGCCAATCAGATTCCAAAGCGCTCGCTGACCAAAAGAGTGCAAATGGCGCGGATTATTATGTATTGGCAGCGAGTGCACAGCAAAACATAAGAATTATGGAATATATTGACCATGTCCTGGTGGCATTATACATGATACAAGGTAATTTTATTATACTGCTATGACTAACGTGTAAAATATCCACAAAATAATCACACAAGGTTACAATACATACTGAATCTGTTTATCACATGGTATCAAAACATCGTGAGTCAGCGTGTTCCAATACACAGCGCAGGTAACAGAATTCACTTGCTAAACTCTGAAAGACGTGTCCTAGATAAGTACATTACACATATTACCATACATAAAGCACACCTCTCAGCTGGGAAATTATGCATAGTAATTACATTTTAAATTCGTAACGGAGGTAATGTTCATTACAATATATATATATATATATATATATATATATATATATATATATATATATATATATATATATATATATATATATGGACATTCAGTCAGTTGTTACTGATTGAATCTAGCCTAGGTTGGACAGATACAGAACGCACACGTAAGGAACGATACTGTAATTAAAAATTCATGGGGAATTTGGCCTACATGAAAAAAATCCCCTTTGCAACATTGCCAAAATTACAGCCAGTCATTTTTTGCACCCGACGTTAAGTTGCGCTAATACCAAAGTAATTACATTTTGTAATGATTTTATTATTAGTAGTAGTAGTAGTAATAGTAGTAGTAGTAGTATTGTTGTTGTTGCTGCTGCTGCTTCTGTTATTCTTCTTCTTATTATTATTATCATTATTGGTGGTGGTGGTGGTGTTATTATTATTATTTTTATTATTATTATTGTCAATTATCCCTACACACAATTATTTTAAGATCTTTGCTTCAAAACCGCCTTGCATAACTCTACCGGAGATTTAATTTCCGGCGTTGATCTCTCACCAAGCTTTGTCTCGTCCTTTGTTCTTAACTTATAATTAGGTCAAAACATACTGCCTGGTTCTTTATGTCACTGACACAAGAACCCGCTCGTCTGTTATTTCTGCACAACTTTGTATTGTCATAACTCTTGATGTAAATTGCCCCTAGTGATTCTAACATGAAGGAGTCCAGAAAATTTTTCGAAGATTTTGAGTTAAGTGTTTGTTTTCTATATATATTTTTTTCTCCCCTGACGAAGAGCTTGCTTAGCCCGAAACGTTGGGAAGCCGTTTTGAATTTGCGCCTTTATAAATTTTTGTATCAGTAAATAACATTGTAATACAGGTTAGAGAGAGAATTTCAATTCGTAATCTAAGGAGATTCGAAGCCAGGTCCGCAGGTAAACTGTGCTCATCGCCTTTCCTGTAAGCACCGACCCCTATACCATCTCGATCATGCAGACATCACCAAAAATGATATTACGCAATCGGTGGTATAGGTATCTGTGCGTAGCAGGCACACCCACATGTCAATCTAGTAATTATGATGTATGATAATGCTATTTATAAAAATTATGTTAGTAGTATCAAGCGTTCTTCTGTAGAATCCACGGATGCCTAATAATGTTGTTGTTGTAGGGTTTAACGCCATTTTTCAGCACAAGATAGGCTATGCATGGCGGCCAGTATAAATGGTGGAGGAAGAACCCCGGAAAGAACCACCGACCCACGAGAAGTTACCGACAAGCTTTATCACGTACCCACATTTGTCCAGCCCGAGACTCGAACCCACGCAGACAGAGGTGAGATGGCAATGATCCGTGACGGTGAGTGCTTTAGACCACTCGGCCACTTAAGGGCCCCCTCCTAATAATGTCAACTGTTCTTCATTTTCTTTTTGTTTCACACTCCTAACACAGTTTCCTTTCATTCATTTTATTTGATGTTTTCCTTTCCTTCTGTCAAGTACCGGTGTCACATAAATGACATTGTCTTGGTGGGTAGTGGAAACAAAACAAATATATGTACATGTATACAACGTAATTAATACCCCGTCAGATAGATGCATTCCTAACATCATGAGTTTAGGTGTGGATTATTTTTAAATCTCGGTTTTTTCATAAATAGTCTTTCTACATCCAGCTGGCTTGCACCATGTACTCTCTTTGCAAAACATCACATGTGTATGAATCCAGAGAAACGCCTTTCTCTGCCCATCAGAATGTGCTCTCCCCAACTGGAAATACAACTGCACAATCACTCGAGTCTATTTTGGACGTGCTGAATATTGTCTGTATTTTCGTATTAACTGCATCTCTCCACAATTGTTCAAAGACAAGTTAACGACTTTTTGACCTATATTTTACACTTTATGATTATTTAAAGCTTCCATTGATAATTCATTATTCAAGTTTTCTTCTGTTTCCTCTATTAGGGATGAAATGTAATGTTTACGTTTTCATTTTGAAACCTCCATCACATACAGTTTGCTCTGTTGTTAATATTATTATCATGTATGAATGTATCCAGTGAAAAATAATTTGATCTTTGATCTTCAGTTTCTCCCGTGTTTGCTTTTAGACAGGCTTAGAGCTATGTTTGCATATGGCCATATCAATACTTGATGCATACAAGCACAATCATTGGAATGGGTTAGGAGCGTGTATCCCGACAGTAAAACTTTGCAGATTGTGAACAGACAATGCTGACGTTATTATCTCCATAGCAATTTGTAAATTAACCGCATCAAGGCAACTTTTAAAATAAGCTAATATTTAAATTGTTTAAAGGACACACGGTACTAATTGTATGGAAAATTGGGAACCAGCCTGGAAATGTGTAAACATAAAATAGAGCATATATGGGTTTGGCTGGCCAGGATTGGTTGATAATGAAAGTTATTTTGTAGGAAAAAGAATCTTTTGAGAGCTTGTCCTAGTTGTAACTTACAAAAACCTACAGACATTGTTTTCTTGATGGAATTCCAGTCCTTTAACAGTCTTGAGCCTGAACACTCATGACTGAAATTAGCACCTGACTCTTTGGTGCGGAATTGAAAGCACATGTTTCAAACACATGAAGGTCCAGAAAATGCCGCGGCTCATATCCTTTTCTCTACACTGCTGTCATCCTGGTTTCATCTATATTGATAAATATAGATTTGATCATGAGCACTCAGAAATTTAAAGATATTGAATTTTTAATATCATAGTGTTTACATAGGTTTACTATGGGAACTGAATTAGTGCCGTGAGTCGTATCGGAATCATTGTGTTTCACTTTCTTAATCCGTGTACACATGTTTGTGTTTGTGCCAACTTTACATGGTAACCTTGGAAACAATCTGTGTTTATGTTCACAGTAAACAGATGTGATAAGGGTGGGATGGAAGGATAAATAACAAAAGAACATTTAAAACAAAGTCATGTATTTAAAAAAGGTGTGTGTATGTTGCAATAACAAATAGCTCAAATGTGGCTTTTTCAACACGTAAACCAGCTCTTGACAATGAACAAAAATAATAGAGAACCGAGCTCTGAAATGCTCACTTTTAAATGATATATGTTGACTGCTACCTAGATAAATTTTTCAGAAGGCAAATATGTAACAACTTCCAATGGCCTAAGATGGTTTGACGTGGATAATGAAAAAGATCACTTTGATCACATTTCATTTGAATGCTCATAACGAATTGACTCCCGTAGGGTCAGACGATATTTTTATGTCAGTAATGAACATGCATCCTGATCATAGTACTGAACTGAATGAAAGTAACACAACGAAAAACAAATTTATCGGCAAAGAAATGAGGAAATAGATAAATAAGAAATTTTTACAAAAAAATGATTGAAGAAAAGCTGTCAGATTTTCTGTTCTGAAACTTTACTGGTAACATATAGAAATAAAAAAAGTCTTATTTATTTGATTTATGACGTTGTTTTGCAAACTTTGCTGATAATATATTGATTAGATGGAAATAAGCTTTTCATGTAAGACCGTAGTCTTAGCCTGCTCAGACGGTATCAGTTTGGCGACATGAGTCTCGAGTCAGTTTTCATGTATTCTGTTGGACAACTTGACGAACAAAGTACATTGGTTGTAGATCAGAGTGTCTCAAATAAGATCTAATAATGATTTTTAAAACAATTGTTTGCAGGGATGTAAGTAGGAACGTGAAATCTTGGTAAACACTCCAAGATAGTAACAGCTGTGGATTTAATATTTGTATTCATATAAAACAAAAGAAATCAACATTGGGAAAACTCAATACCAAGGCCAAAATTTCTTTTGATATCAGTGAAATCAGAAATTTGGCTGCAAATTTGTTTTCATGATGAGCCTCTTTTTCTTAAAGGAAGTTTTAAGGGAGGATTTGATACTTGCTGGAATAAATTTATAAAGGAGCAGTTGTGACTTAACAGTCACGTTACATAAAGATATATGGATAATACATGTTTTTTTTGGCATAGCGTTTTAAACTGACGTTGGTACAATGATCGTAAAAGCCTCCCTTTCTGGTTTTACACGATTAAGATTCCAGTTATGGTTTTCAAGACAATTTATGTTACTGATCATTTTGTAACAGCAATAGCTAATAACCAGTCCAGGAGTTTTCCCCTTTTTACTGCGAAGATGTAATTCAGCAGAAAATGTAAATTAGGAAACATCATTAACTTGAAGGAAACTATTATGTCATAATACAACCACACAACTTCTGACAATGGAAATAATATATTTCACATCTCGCATTTACACTCTATTTGTACTTGAAGACTCAGAACGAGCACGTGCTGCAACCTGACGTGTATTCATAACGTCATGCACTATCAATGCAGGTGTCATAAAATGATTGGCTTGTTTTCCAATATTAGCTTATTCATGCATGTTATTAACAATGTGTCGAAAAATATTAGGTTTAAATACATTTCACAAATAATGCAGAATTTTGCAAAGACCTATATTCGCCTATCAAACGTCGATAATTTCTTTGGGGTTTGTTCCTGCATTAAAAGGGCCTCCCCACGCCATTACTAACGCCTTTTTAATACGTAAAAGTTGTCAGAACATGTTGTTCAGATATATAGAAGGCAACCACATGGTACGAAATCAACCGGTAATTCGACGCATATAACGATATTGAATGAATCTATATCCCACATAATGCAAAAAGAAATCTGCAACTATTCTCCTATCTGGATTTCAGGGTCATATAATTGTTTTTGAACATCTCTTCCACCCACAAACAGTGAGGCACTGATGAGGATTATCCACGTTGAAAATATAACAGAATAAAAGGTCATCGCTATGATAACGATTAATAGAAATCTATTTGTTCACGTTCCGAATTCTCATCTTGTGCTGACTCATGTCCTACGGCCAATGCGGTGTACTCTGATCAAATAATTGAAAAGTCCCAACTGTTGGTAATGGAAAATTGATTTTCACAGTTTTTTCCATTAATGTTCGTAGATAACGTATCAGCTTCTAATGAAACGCAGAGTTTGAATAATCCGAACTAGAAATACATCATGGTAGATGGGTTATTTAAAGGGTTTGTGGTTGCTAAAAATTCGAAACTCGCTTTAATGTGCAGGGTTTGTACGAAGCTTCTGATTTCAGACGAAGACCATTGTATGAATTTGTTCTTTATGTGTTTTGTGCCTGGTAAATAGCGTAAATGTTACTACACTATTGTTGAGGTTTCATTAAAATACTATATGAATAGCCAATTTGATCAGTTTGAAGAAAACATGCCATTGTTAGAAACTATGTTGATTGGAAATATGATGGATAGGTAAAAAGAGCGGACAGAGGTTTTATCTTTTTCTGAAAAAAATGTGTGCATGTGTGTGCGCGTGCCTGTGTTTTAACTTGCTGCGATGTACAAGAACCGGATTTTGTTATGATGTAATAACAGAAACACATTTTTTCTAAAATAATGGTACTAGTGAAGGAATGTATATTTTGTAATGGTGCCAATGACCAGAAGTATGTTGCACATGGGTGCTAAAACCCAGTGTGTAATTTTCTCTAAGCAGTAAACGGACACACGAGTTTCTTTTTCTTGTGGAAAAACTAATTTCCTTTTGGCATTCAAATTTTACGTACATTTTTGTTCTTTTAGAAAACATTTCTTTTTTTCTTATTTAACCTTTGTAGAATAAAAAACGTTAACTTTCTTTTAATTTTTGTAGAATAAAGAAATAATTTGGGTTCATTTTCCTTGTAACTTTGTAGATTTACAAAAAAAAAAATGGTTTTTCTTAATTTAAAATTTGGTAAATTCAAAAGATTTTCAATTTTGCTTTTTTTATGTAGAAAAATTAGTCATTGTAGTCGTCATTTATGTTGATAATTATTATAAACGGGAAAAGCGAGTGAAGAGTTAACAACAAGAAATAAATACTCATCATTTTTAGGCTACATTTATACTAGAAAACTATTTATTTTCACATTATCCCACTCCTGAATTAATATAAACTTCTATACTAATAATTTTCTTTCAAGACGAACATACATAATGTATGTTAATATAATTTCCATATACTAATACAGTTTGCAAAATGAGCATATTAGAATGTATGCCATGCTATTTGCACTGTGCGAAACTCGCCCAAAAAAAAATCATTCAAGCCAACAGGACCAGTAACCTAAATTGTTACTATGAGACTATGGTATCTAACGTACAGCTACCTTGAAATTAGGTCTTCAGAAACACGAGTTCATGCGGTTTATGCTAGTTAACGTTTGTGAGATGAAGCTTTTATATTGATCTACTTGGTTTGCAAGAGAGCTTATTGTTGAGGGGATCCTTGATAATCCAAAGGAATCTATAATACAGCAATTTCTAGAAGATCGTTTTCATTTGTTTGTGTTGTATTCTCTTCAAAAAGCTCTTTTTTTCCTTTGCTGTTTTGGGGGATTTTATCTTCTGGTGGCTTCGAGGCGTCCAAATACATCAATATGTTGACTGTATGAATCGGAAGTAGCAAGTGTCACCACATATCACAAAGATGCAGACGAGTTTTTTTTTACCGGACTTACAAGTCTCTGCTGTGCACGGATTATACGCAAGTTATTTCTCTTCTCGTCTCACCCAGAAGATTGGATTGATATGCTCTAGATTCGCGAGTGATCATCAGGAACAATTCACATGGGATCTATTATTTCTTTTAACATGATAAAATATACAATTTGTCGATTACATTTAGTCCATATACTTGTTGTAGAGTATGGTAATACCTAATCAAAAAACAACAGTATAGATTTCCTACTTTGGGGATTTGAGGGTAAACTTCTACCTGATTTTTTGATAGTGTATTGATAGGTATATAATGAACGTAAATCTCGAACTGGCCAAACGGACTGGCTATTGATGTTTTGTGCCAGTCCGCCATGAAAAAAGCTGGCATCTAAATATGCAGTGATTTCTTTCTCTCGTTGCATGCTAACATGTATGGTAATATGTATGTTCATTTCTTATAATAAAACGCATGCCCTCCAGGCTATTTTTTTGCAAGCCAGAGGGAGTCTTCCTAATATGTTACATGTTTGTAGTATAGCATATCAGTATTATTTTGTTTTCTTATTTGACCAGTAAAAAGACACGATTTCCTACACGATTCATTGTTATCTTTCTTTTAATAAATATTGTGTAAACTTTTAATCTGTAATCTTTTGGGTTTAATGATTCATACGCTTTTACATTATAAATAAGACCGTACTCGTTTTTAATTGTTTATTTTTTCTTGTTTATGTTTTTCTTTTGGTGGATGCGACAATATTGTAAATCTTCTTTTGACATTATAGATAAATTTTGAATTGATTTTAGTAAGTTTGTACATTCATTTGACATATTTTATTTTATCATTGTACAATAAATTGTATAGATGTGTATGGTCATTATCAATAATTTTGGTCTTTTTGGGGGGAATGATTAATAAATGTTGCTAATTTTGGGGATATTGTTTAATAAATTTTTTCTTTGAGAGGATTAGGTGTTTTTAAAAATTCTCATCAGTTAGTGTATTTGAATTTAATCTATGGACCGCTATTTTGCAAAGAACTACAAATATTATTCCATGCTTGTATTTGAATTTGAACCAAGGCAAATATTATGGCATGCTGGTATTTTGCAATGAACATTTTGCATGTAAGCCATGTCCTGTAAACTGAATAGAATGATTATTTTCATTTCATTACGTAATTAATTTTTAGGGCAACTTAGTTCTTGTAGGCTTTAATAAAATTCATATATTCCTATTGTGTTTATTTTTGCGTTTTTACAACGTCAGCATCTATAATTAAAGCAGAAAAATTTATGCCCTCTACGATTTTACCTCGATATATCATTTCGTAACCTTGATTCCATTTTATTATATTACTGGAAATATGTTGGTGTTTTTTATTCAATTGCTGTAATCCCAGAGCTTTAAGGATCAATTGTTTTGGAATGATATCTATTAATAATATTTATATATTTTTAATTCTTGCATACCTAGACCTATGGATTTAGTAATTTCTTTTTCAGTAAGAATAGTGGTTTGTTTGATGCAATATTAGTATTATTGATTTCAATATATCTGTTGTCGATTTCCATTAATTTCCTTTTCCTTTGTAAGTGTCTGCTTCTAAATGTAAAGTAATTTCTATACTTAGATTCATGGTGCCAGGAAAGAATATGTAATAATATTACCAATATAATCTAAGTATCAGTTATATAAATGTTGCAACATTTAATTTCAATTGTAACGATTTCTTAAGATTTGTTTTCAAAAATTTCTTTTTTAAGGGAAGAATAATAAAGGAACCACAACGAAATCTCATCTTTGGATGAATAGCAACATTTTCTCCAACACATTACAAACAATTTCCTTTAAGTTCTTTAATATAACGAGGCTAGTGCTTTGAAGTAAATAATACGTTTGCTTTTAATTAATAGATTGATCAGAATTTTGAATGTTCATTTTTGGATACTAGTTGAGGAGATGGGGTTTAAATGTGTAAAGATTCGAATCCTAATATATTTTTTCTCTAACAAATAAATCATGTCCTACTGATTTCGAACGATTTTTCTTCAAACTGCAGTCCTTTTAATACTGTGTTTAGTATATGACTTTTTGAAAAATCCACTATTTTAATATATGATAAAAGTCCAAGACTGTCTATTAAATCAGTTTTGAGCACAACACTAAACCTCTTCTGTGAGTTAAAGTGCAAAAGGATTGACTGCTGTCAGATTCAATATTTAACGGATCAATAGGAATGGCAAATAAATGCAACGTTTACAAATTCTCGCAATTATAGTTAAGTGCAATGTCGATCATAGAGAAGTTACAATGGATTTCTTCTAGATAAATCGAGTAAGAAAAAAGCTTGACGAGCTCTATAAGAATGAGAAAATTCATTATTGATGTGTTTTGAATTATATAATTGATAGTTAATATTAGCTAAAAGTGATTTGTCTTTAGCATGTTGAAAGCTAAATGTTCTGTTATTATTAGCTCATACCAAAGCATCATGTTCCACAAAATGAAACAAAATAGTCGTGTAATTACATCGGTTAAAATATTATTCCAAGTATATAAAAATACTCCTGTCGATACAGCTTGCATTTTAGGATTATTCGAAATAAAGAATAATCAATACTTTAAGTCTTTTGTAATTGTTGTTTATGCTCTAAAACAAATTTAAATCTACGCTTACTTTCCAATATCGGAGATTAAAATCATTAATAGTATTTTTGTCAACTGTATTATCCTAATCAGCCAATATTGTAAATATAGGATAGTCAAAATATATCTTAGCTTAATATCAACTCCAATAATTAATTTACTTGTAACTTTATTCACATCCATTTATAAATAGATTACTTTTTAATAAAAGAAATATTTGGGTTAATTTGATATTGTTTTTTTTAAGTCCTTGTCACTACGTCTAGGATATGTGCGCTCGGGCTGATGGGAATCACCAGTTATTATTGCTGTATCTAAATCACACGTCCCAATATCTTATTTTAAATATTTATTTTGCGAATTGAACTCTCCTTGTGGAGGAATTAAATAATGATTGTTTGATTAAGTTCTTGGACAATGTATATCTTCTTTTCTAAAAGTATGTAAGACATTATTAATAGTACATTTTCAGAAGAAGAAGAAACAGTTTTTATCGTCAAGTTGAATAATTTTCATTTGAAAAGATAAAATTCTTAAACTGAGGGCAACGTATTGATCAGAATTTTGAAACTCGTTGCAACTATTACTTTTTATCTGATGGATGTTATTTAATGGTTGACAAAAAGAGGGTGAGATAGGAGTATGGAAAATGGACAAATTGGGAGTGGAGAACCCCGATCCAGTAAAACCCGACCCTAACAACGCTACAACTTTCAATTTCGAACACACTTCGTTTGAACTGGCCCAAACCTCACTCACAACGTAACAAAGGACAGTCCATTTTTTCTGCCTCTGCCGCCCTCTTCCTAGTCGTAAAACCAATTTGACTAAATCTCTCGTTTTTGGAGCAGTTCCTAACCTCATGGAGTATGAAAATTCGATAGGTGGCAAGGTAATTATTCTTGGAGATTTCAGTTTTTATTTTGACTGTCCTGGAAACACATACACATAAAAACTCCTAGATTCAATTCACATTTTCAACCTCAGTCAGTTAGCCAACCAGTCCATAAGTATGGTCCCATTTCGAAATGAATTCTTATACACTTGATGATAATATCCTACAGTCTTCAACTCTGAGCCATATGCCATTTCAACATATCAGTCCCTAATTCTCCGTCTCTGTTAGCTGCGAAGAAAAAACTTCGTATGTTTAAAAGTAAAAACAAGTGCATGACATTCAAGCCAATCTAACAACTTCGTTACAACCAATAGCAGAACCACTTGACAAGTGCTTGCGTTTATTTCTTGACAAACATGCCCCAGCAATCAAATGCAGTATATCTATTCACAAGTATTCTCCATGGTATAATAGTGTTAGGGACCAGCTAAAAGGAAAGGCCGTAAGGCTGCGAGGAGTTGGCTTTCCACTGGCCTCACAATTCATAAGCAGATCTATGAAGCTATTAAATTCCAACTGCTAAGAACTTCCAAAGACCTTTTCTACAGTCGACCTTCCGGACCTGTTTGCAAATTTCTTTCGCGACAAAATCCATTAGAGACAAATCTGACAACACAATTCATATTGACTCCACGTCGCTATACAGTTATGATACAGAATATACACGGCTACCTTTAACAGCATTTAAGCCTGACTCTGTGGATTTGGTAGATACAAATATGATGACGAGCGCCCCTAAAGTCACGTGAACTCGATCCGATTACTAACCGATGTTATCAATACTTGTCTCTCATCCAGGGGAATTCCCATCATTTTTCAAAACAGCCATTGTACAGCCTCCGTTGAAGCAACCGACACTTGACCCTAATGATTTAAAGAACTACCGCCCTGTTCCTAAACTCTCGTTCATTAAAAAGAGTCTTAGAAAAAGCTATTCTTTCACAACTTGTTACTTGTGTGAATTCAAATAGTCTTTTTAGAAATGTACAGTCTGCATATCGGCACCGCCATAGTAATGAAACTGACCTTCTGAGACTACTTAACGACCTTCTTTCTGCTTTATATAGTGGAAATATTACAGACCTGGCACTCCTTGACTTGTCTACGGCATTTGACACAATAGACTGATATATTACTTCATTGTCTCCAGCGTGTATTTGGTATTCATGATACAGCCTTACTATGGTTCAAGTCCTATTTAGTCAATAGGACACAAACATTCCCGCCTAGTTGATCTATAGTTTGGTGTTCCACAAAGGTCTGTTCTCTGCCCCTTTCTCTTCATTCTATCCACTCACTCATTCTGAAGTGTCATAGATCGACTTCCGGCGTCTCACCAGTTGTACGCTGATAATACTCAGATATACAAATCTAGTTTTCTAACTGAAATTGAGGCTACCATCCACGGCGGAGAGAGGTATATTTCTGTTATGAAGTCATGGATGACATGTAACAAGCTGCAAACGAATGATGATAAAACCACACAAAGACTTCCTCATTCATATCCTTTACCGCAAACAAAAAGTACCAGCAAAACCAATATTAAATTAAACTTAGGTGTCATTCTCGACAGCACGCCCTCACTGGACTATCGTAATTTCACTTCTGTCTGATTTTCTCAGTATCTGCTATAGAAACTTTAAAAAGTTCAAAACACGGCTGCTGGGATCATCCTTATAGTAAGAGAAATTTAGCAACCTTCCCAATGTTCTACAGCCTTCAATGACTACCCGTTCGATCCAGGATCAAACACAAAATCTGTTCACTATGCTACCCCTCGAATTTTATCATTGGCCAAAACAATCTATTGTTAATCAGTCAAGCGATAAACAGCTGACAAAACTACAATAATATATGTATCCATGAAAACAAATGCCTTATTTCATTTTTCGGCGAATCAAAAGCTATACTATCTTAGCACTAGAGGACGCTAAAAGTGCCATTTGTCTTCTTTTTCAAGTAAATTTAAATATTATTTCTTAATAATGATAGACTCCTGTTTAAAAACGTTAGCGCAACATAGCAACTTCATTTTTTTTTTATCCGCTAATTAATGTGGCTTAATTAAAATTTCACAAACAAATGTTGCAAATAACATGCTGCATTTTGCAGTACAGTGAATGGAAGAATGAACTTGATAAAAACGGAAAGTGCAACTCACTGCATTATTATTATTATTCACTCGTCATAAGGCAATAAATACATACAAAACAACTGTAACAACAGTTTCGTATTTTAAATCTGATAAAAAACAATTAAAAACTGCATTCTAATTAGCGAACAAATGTGAAATACATGGTCACAAAGAGGCAGATAGACTTGGTATAA
The DNA here is from genome assembly GCA_016617855.1 of Megalonaias nervosa. Lineage (NCBI taxonomy): Eukaryota > Metazoa > Mollusca > Bivalvia > Unionida > Unionidae > Megalonaias > Megalonaias nervosa. The sequence continues at coordinate 2,956 of JAECUM010046530.1, read as the reverse complement.
ATTAATAATAAGCACCTCCATGAAAAGATTCAGATCTGGTATAAATAATTAATAAAGACATCTTTGAAAAGACTGTGTGCGTGTGATGATGATGATGATCAGAAACAAATCAGTTTGAAAATATTGTATCATATATTTTATTGAGGCAAAATCCAAAGCAATTTAATCCATAATATTACCTTTAAAAACTGTTACTGCAAAGTTGAAAACGCACCAAGTACCACATCACAAAACCTTATTTAGACTACTCAATGCTAATTAGTCTTCTTCCATCAAAGTAATATTTTGGGTATAGGTTGTGTGATCAAAATAAAATAAATATATCACATCTAGTAATCTGACATATATCAATGGACACATGTACATCTCTCTCTCTCTCTAGCTCCTTCTCTCTCTCCTTCTTTCTCTCTCTCTCTCTCTCTCTCTCTCTCTCTCTCTCTCTCTCTCTGAAATGAATAAAATAACTTAGTAAGAGCATACATGTATGACTTTAATATCAAGTCAATAAGCCCAGTTTAAATAAGAAGACATAGTCTTCATAATAAAGATAATTATACTCAAACAGTCTTAACCCAAAATAATGTTCTGAGTAGAAAATAAGTAACATCGCAAACGTTTTTCATTTCAGTGACTTTATACGGATGATATCTTTGAAAAACTCAGAGATCTCTAACCAGAGCACAAAAAGAAACAATTGCAGTTGACTATGATCCAGATAAATATTATATATTATTTATGTTTAATGTAATAAACAGTCAGTGAGAATCTCACATATATCCAAACTAAACAGCTAAAATCGTTTCAAAGGAAGTATATTTTTCCGTAAATTACCCAAAACGCTAACTATGCTAAATAATCATCCGTGAAGTTTATACTTTTAGGGAAACACATCTATTGAAACATAATTATAGAAAAGAATCACAAAGCTGATTGCGTGAAAATGACACAGATTCCATTTTTATGCTGTTTTGATACAGCGTGATTTTCCATTATCTGATACAGCGTGATTTTCCATTATCGACAACAATATCACCGATTATGTCTAACATTTGTTTAACTATTGCGTAGCTCCTTCTTTTTCTCAGAAAACTTAGCTAATCGTCTTATGTCGAGAATTCTGAAAGTAAGTCCTGAAACAGTGCGTCGCTATCAGGTCCTACTGCATCCGAACTGATGCCCTGCGCTGTCGACACAGCTCTTGTCATCTGCCTTCACACCTGGGAGGAGAGTGGAGGAAATAATTATAACTGCTCCGCCGCCCGATTGCTATTGTGGCAGCGATGTCTAGCACTGGGGCATCATGCCGCAGATATCTAGTATCATGTCGAACCCAGTCACTTTATCCTGACACCAGCCCGACCAGTCCTAACACTAACCTCAGAATCAGAATTTATTGTGTAATTTGTCTTGGGGAAAACAAATCTTTATATGACACTTTCTTTCAGAAAGGCTATCTAAAGCAAATATCAAGATTTCAGTTTTCCACTTCTTTCCAGAATTATAACATTTTTTTTTCATTTGAATTCTATCGATTTTGTTTTTGGAATTCTTTTAAAAATTGTTTTTTCCTTTCAGAATCAAATTTAAAACTTTTCTTTTCCAATTCTTTAAATTTTATTTTATTTGAATTATTTGAAAGTTATTTTAACACAACATTTTCTTCCAGTAAAATGCAAGATGTATAAAACATAAGATTTGAGGAGGCTATGAGGACTTGTTTATGCTATTTTTAATTTATCTTTTTTATTTTTATTTTGTTTTTTTTATTTTAGTAGTATTTTTTCTTCTAGAGAAGAAAAATTATTCCAAAACTTCAAAAATTAGGTCCTTTTTGACTTAAAATAGATATGACACAATGGGTTTTCGTATGCTGTTGCCCATGTACTTCATGTCTTTGACGCCATTAGAAAATTACTACCTGTCCATAAAAACATAACTCCGGGCATTATGTCATAAAAAGATTTGTGCCATTTCGCTATGTTTTAAACAACATTGACAACGTTTCATTAGATAGAAGAAGTTAATTTGTACCATTTTGGTTCGAATATTGGTTTACCATTTTGTTTCTAAATTTGTGAAAATGTACAGTTAGATGGCCAATTTCTAATTTAAAAAAATATCAAAATGATATAGGAGCAATTAACGCTTCATATATTTTTTACACAAAATAGCAATCTTGAATATAAACAAAAGTGAACTGAATAAGTAGGCATTGCTTTAATGTTAATTTTAATGGTGGATCTGTTCGCAAACATAACAGTTTTGTACAACAACATAATATACAGTATGATAAAGGCAGTGTTTAATGCTGAATAATACAATATATCGATAATTTTTATGACTACAGGCATTTCATTAGCAACAAAAATCAGCATATTTTACAGAATCTATTAAATGTAGCTATTTTGACAAAAGAAAAGTGGTGTTTAAGGTGTACATTTACTTTTGGTTTTACTTGTTCAATGTTTGGTTCTTCTTTTGTTCTTCTTTATGATGCTTCGACTTTGGTTCTTCGGGTTTAATGACAAGTAAAACTAAAGGATTAGGCTGACATAAAGCGAACGCAACACTCACTTAAGGCCTTTTTTCATTTTTTCGTTATGTTTTATACGCTCTCATTAATTTCATTTTCCAACTAGTTAATATCCTTTTCGAATTTTGATAATGAATCTTGTTAAATAGGAGCAATCAATCCACGCTTGATTCTAATAGTGATACATGTTGGTGACAGCTGACTATTTTTTTCACTCAGAATCCTCATCTTGTCGGATAATAGATTGTAGGATTCTTCAACTGAAATTTTTATATTTGCTTTAATTAGACTTTCATGAACAACCAGTTTCTAAATTATAGTCGTTGAAATATTTTTGTTTTATTTCTCTTCATTTGCTGCTACTACCTGCGATTTTTAAAAAAAAAAGAATTAAATTCCTCTAGCTCTTAAGGCATTTGCTTT